>NDXB01013011.1:178385-191336 GCA_002631895.1 Agapornis roseicollis | reverse complement strand
TTTTTATGTAGGCGTAAATGACTTACAGCAGGATTTGCCTCAAAATCTTCTAGGGCAATGAAGTGAAGATGATTATAATTTCACTTCCATGATCTTCCTCCCTCTTTTTTTTTTTCTTCAAAATAGATACAACATTTCCATTTTTCCATGTTGAGAGCAGCCTCAAAAGATTGTCAACTGTTGTGGTTAGTCTCAGTAGACAACTAAGCCCTGCAGAGCTGTTGATTCATTCCCACACGGTGGGATGAAGGAAAGAAGAGTGAAAGTGCAAAAACTCACATATTGAAATAAAGACAATTTAATAGGTAAACCAAAGGCTGCACACTTAAAACAAAGTAAGGAATTCTTTCACAACTTCCCATTGGCAGGCAGGTGTTCAGCCATTTCCAGGAAAACAGGGTTTCATCACACATACTTGGGAAGATAAGCCCCGTAACTCCTAAAGTCAAAACTCTCCCCATTGTTTCTAGGAGATTGGTACTATCAGACACAGGTTACACAGGTACTCTGAACACATAGTATCATAGAATCATAGAATAGTTAGGGTTGGAAAGGACCTTAAGATCATCTAGTTCCAACCCCCCTGACATAAGCAGCGACACCTCACACTAAACCATGCCACACAAGGCTTCGTCCAACCTGGCCTTAAACACTGCCAGGGATGGAGCACTCACAACTTCCCTGGCCAACCCATTCCACCATCTCACCACCCTAACAGGAAAGAATTTCTTCCTTAGATCCAATCTAAACCTCTCCTGTTTCAGTTTTAACTCATTACCCCTTGTCCTGTCACTACAGTCCCTAAGGAAGAGCCCCTCCCCACCATCCCTATAAGCCCCCTTCAGATACTGGAAGGCTGCGAGGAGGTCCCCAAGCAGCCTTCTCCAGGCTGAACAGCCCCAGCTTTCCCAGCCTGTCATCGTATGGGAGATGCTCCAGTCCCCTGATAATCCTCATAGCCCTCCTCTGGACTTGTTCCAACAGCTCCATGTCCTTTCTATGTTGAGGACACCAGATCTGCACACAATACTCCAGGTGAGGTCTCCCGAGAGCAGAGTAGAGGGGCAGGATCAGCTCCTTTGACCTGCTGGTCACACTCCTTTTGATGCAGCCCAGGATACGGTTGGCTTTCTGGGCTGCGAGCGCACACTGTTGGCTCATGTTCATTTTCTCGTCAACCACCACCCCCAAGTCCTTCTCTGCAGGGTTGCTCTGAATCTCCTCTTTGCCCAACCTGTAGCTGTGCCTGGCATTGCTCTGTCCTGGGTGAAAGACCTTGCACTTGGCATGGTTAAACTTCATGAGGTTGACATCAGCCCACCTCACAAGCATGTCAGGGTCCCTCTGGATGGCATTCCTTCCCTCCAGCCACCGAACCANTGACATCAGCCCACCTCACAAGCATGTCAGGGTCCCTCTGGATGGCATTCCTTCCCTCCAGCTTATCCACCGAACCACACAGCTTGGTGTCATTGGCAAACTTGCTGAGGGCACACTCAATCCCACTGTCTATGTATCCTCATAGCAGAAGAGGGGTAGATATTAAAAAGGTTATGTGGAATGGGTTTGACTTTGTTATTCATGAAGGTTTTTCTCCTGAATTAGCTACACAATTTGTACTAATGCTAGTATCATTTTAACTGGACTGATAATAACTTTTGTTGTATTTTTATTGGACAGTTAAAACATCAAGTAGTTCAACAATAAATTACTAGATCTGTAGGTACAGTGTGTTCTCTTTCTGCCAGTAAGAAGATCTTTAATTCATTGGCCCAGAAGAGCATATCCCTCGTTGACCTCCCAGCTACTCAATCAAGAAATTTTCCCAAAGGCAATTCAGAAAACTCTTGAATTGCTCATGTTATGCTGTCATTCTAGTAGATAACAGGATGGTTATTCTCAAACTAAAGCCAAAACATGGCACTTTACTAGCTACTAGGAAGAAGAATTACTCCATCCCAGCACAAATCAGGTCAGTAACACATCAGAAGCAGATTTTATAAGATCCAGATAAGAGCCAGAGTTTATGACTATATATCTTCTTGTTATTATTTAAAAGAGGTTTTGCCTCTTATCCTTTTCAATTTGGATGTTTGTAGCAGATGTGTACTGTATCATCTTTGCTGCCTTGCCTTCTGATCCTGGCCATAAACTCACAAGTAGCCATCACCAATTCAGTAGAAAAGCTATACATTTGTGCTACTCCTTTGCATACAGCACCATCTTCCTACTTTTGGTTTCCTTGCCTGTTCTTCCCAAAAGCCTATATCCATCCAGAACTCCCATTGTGTTTCTCAGGTTGCATGCACTCATTTACTGGCACTTGAGGTGTACCCCAGCTGTATCACATGCTGAGAGGAAGTGTAAGAATCACCCCTACCAAGAAATCCAGAGAGGGACTTTTTACAAGGTCATGTAGTGACAGAACAAAGAGGAATGGCTTTAAATTAAAAGAGGGCAGAATTAGATTAGGTATCAGGAAAAAATTCTTCACTGTGAGGGTGGTAAGACACTGAAACAGGCTGTCCAAAGAAGTTGCAGATGCTTCATCCCTGGAAGTTTTCAAGGCCAGGTTGGTTGGGACTTTGAGCAACCTGGTGTAGTGGAAGGTGCCCCTTCCCATAGGGGTTTGGAACTAGATGATCTTTAAGTTTCCTTCCAACCCAAACCGTTCTATGGTTCTGTGGTTCTCTCTAGGTTTTTCCACCCTGCCCTCTATTCCTTCACTTTTTTGAAGTTTGAACTTCATCCGTTAACCAGCCTACTATAAATTCTTCCTTTAAATACTTTTCTTAGTGAAACTGAATTTAATATTTACTGTTCCCTTATAAAAGATTTTTAATTTTATATCTCAATGTCCTGGGTTCAGTAATAGCAGTCAATTTTTCGTGTTCTTAGTAGCTGGTGCAGCTGTGTTTTGACTCAACTTGGGAACAAAACTGATAGCAGGAATGTTTTTAGTTACTGCTCGAATGTTTTGTTCTGACCAAGGACTTTGTGAGCCTCATGCTCTGCCAGTGAGGAGGGGAGGCCGGGAGGAAGCAGGGACAGGATACCTGACCCAAACTAACCAAAGAGGTATTCCATACCATAGCACGTCATGCCCAGGATGTAACTGGGAGTGATCCGGAAGGGCTAGTGCTTTCTGGAGTGTTGGAGGAGCGATTCGGTGGTGCTGGTGGGGTGTCGTGAGTTATCTGTCGGTGGTTGGTGAGATGCTGTATTCACTTCCCTTGTTATCTCCTTTATTATTATTATTATTGGTGGTAGCAGTAGTGATTTGTGTTATACCTTAGTTACTAAACTGTTCTTACCTCAACCTGTGGGAATTGCATTCTTTTGATTCTCCTCCCCATCCCTCTGGAAGCAGGGGAGGGCAAGAAAGGGGGGGTTGAGTGAGTGAACGAGCTGCGTGGCTGTGTTTAAACCATGACACGCTATAAACTGGCATTGATGTCTACAGAACCTTGACAATTTTTGCTATCCACATGTTGGTACCTAGGTATATTTAAGCTTTTAAATATAATTTTAATTTAGCCAAGAAAATACAGATCTTATTGGTTGTAACAGGAGTTGGAGATTCAAGACTCAAAAATATGTTTTTAAATGGTTTTAGAAGCCTTATTTTGTTTAAAATTTAAAAGTCTTGGCTATAAATAACTTTTATCCTTGTCTTTTTGCATTTACATATATATGTATTCACAGATCTTCCCCTGAAAATCTGTCATCTTTAGGTTAAACCACTCAAACTATGTTGTAAATTATTAAAAACACAGAGAAAAATCTTATCCTATGTATGGAAAATATCTAACTACACAGACTATTTCTTCTTTGATTTTGCAAATATCACTTTTACTGTCATCATTAGTTGCAGATGAAACTTACAAATGTCTTTCACCAGTAATCCTTTTTTAAAAAGAATTTTTTGAAAACATAAGAAAAAGCTTCAGTTTTTAAACTTTACTGAGTAGATCAAACAGTCTTTATTTTTCAGACTCTTCAGATCCTTTTATTTTATATAACTTTCTTCACCATAAAAATCTGTCTATGCAGTGATATCAAAATGGCAAGGTCAAAATTTGAAACTAAACATTTCTTGTACTAAGACAAATTGATTATATTAAAGATATGATCAAGAAGGGTGTTCATCTCAACCAGCTTTACAATTTTATGCTACAGAAATAATCTTCATTTGAGCTGTTTTTCTGGATGGTCTTTATCACTAACAGAGACATAGAGAATTCTCTTGAACAATTCATGTGCCCTATATTAGGTATCTATTTTAGGAAGAAACAAACAATTCCTTGAAGATACTATACACTATAAAGGGAATTGAAAGATGAAGATATGTTGACTAGATGCAGATATTTATACTGCAGATGAGCAGTCTGACCAAATCACTTTATTCTTTCTTTCTGATTAATGAAGATAAAGAGGAAGCAGTGCACAAAAAGATCTTTAACGACAGTAATGCCAGCCCTCTGGGTCAAGTAGACTTATCACTATCATTAATTCCACAGCGAGGGCAGACAATGTCTGAAACAGTCAGCTTGGTTCCTGGCCTCCAGGCCACTTCTATATCAGGTGCTTGCTGTGTTTAGGCTTATATATGTTAGTATTAGAAATGATCTTCTACTAGAATAATTTCAGAAAAACAAAGATCTTTGCATATGTGCCTGTGTTTAAATGTCTCCTGCCTTACTTTGCCTTTGTTCTGAGTCCTTCTGGCATCTCATATAGATCTTTATGCTCAAGCAACCTAATTACATTGTGGGGATGAGATTCAATTCAAGAGAAAATATTGGAAGTTAGGTGACTACATGCAGTGTACGTGATTAAACATTTATTTTTTTTTAAATGAAGACTGATTTAAAGAGTATATTCAATGGAGCTTCTAGAGATGCAATTCAGTAGCCTCAGCATAGGCATCAGGAACCATTTAAGACACACAAAGCTATCCATCTTGACTTATAGCTGCTTCTCAGAGAGGATAGAGGCCTACCATGCATCTTCATCATAACTTTTAGCTTCATGCATATTTATCATACAACTGAATGCATCTCAAAGGACCTTAGAAGCCCATAGTTGGTGAGCCAAGTTCCATACTGTCACATACTAAACTACTGTGAAATCTGAATACTTCTAAACTATGCCAGTGTCCACTTCCATACTAACACAGTCTTCGTGTTCCTTGCCTTATAGATTTGAAAACTATTGTGAAAAATGTGGCAGAAGTCAATAACATGTTCGATCTCCATTCTACATAGTATCTCTGAATGGACTACAGCCATAAGCTATAGCAGAGTGAAGCAAAAGGATGCAAGAAACATTCCACAAGCCATGATCACATATCAGAGACAAAAAGAAAAAAAAACAACAAACCAAACCAAACCCAAAACCAAACAACTATGAAATATTTCCCACCTAGTGAGAAATACATAATAACTAGTACATTAACTAGTCATTTTCCATGACACATGCCTAACTGTTTTTCATAATTCTTCCTACTAAATCCTGTGACAACTTAGAGTGATTTTTTTGGCCTGCTTAAATATGCTAGGGGAGATGTCACAGAAATGGAAGTGCACGTGTTCCAATTTCCTCTATTGCATCAAAGAAGAAATTGAACCTTTGTCTGTGTCAGACCTGAAAATAGACAAGAACAATATTTCTATATCTGTTTCAGTTTTATGATGACCAAATCCCAAATGCAGTGAAATAACATAAAGTAGTGAAAACCTAGGCTGTAAGTTTCATGTCACAGCAGAAGCACTTCCATTCTGTTTCTAGGAAGACCACATAATATATTATATATTTACAGTATGACTAGCCATGACTGGGATATATTATTAGACTCTGTATGGCAGAGACATTATTCACCAAGGTCATCAACCTTTTGCATTTCAGAAAACAAATATTTCTTTTTATTCATAGCAAATTTATACCCAGAAGCAGAATGTAAACAAAAAAAAAAGTCATGTGCCTGTTCTCACAAGGCACAAGAGTGTATCTTTGTATGATTTGCAGCTTCGCCTGGAAGTCTTTAAGCAAAGAGCAGAGATTCTTTTGTTGTTTTTCTAATATGTATCTGGTAAGACAAGTGTAATAAGCTTTGTCTAGTAAGTCAAGTAAGCTTAGTAAGGCAAATATGGATAGACTTTTTGTTAACATACCCAAAATATTAGTATGTTTTACAGACCAGTATATGCAGTAAATGAAAATATTTTTGATGAAGAGATATTTATTTTGAAGAAACTCAAAATTTAGGAACAGTGCTCCAATATGTGGAAGTCTCAATGTTTTTTCAACCTCTTGTGAGGTCAACAGATTTCTGTGCAGAAGCACAGAGGCATGTCCCTCCAGGATCTCCAAAGTAATTCTGTAAGCAGTAGTCCATGTGCTTATTACAACTAAATTTGTTTCCATCCTCACCCTCCCCCCCAAAAAAAAACCCAAACCAGAAATCCCCAAACTTAAAAAAAACCTTACCAAACATTATTATTATTGTTAAATCTTCATTTACATTTCAAGAAAAGGCCAAGGAAACAAAAATAAAGAACATCCTAGTTGTAAAGCCAGTAGCCAGTAGTGCCTAATACAAAATTGCAAATGAGGCAGCTACTTGAATTATGTAATAACTATTCTGAACGTTCACGAAGAAGCTTGTTTCACAAAAATGAAATATTAGACTCTTTCTAGTCAAAGACTGATAAGAACTTCCAGAGGGAATTACTTAAACAGAGAACGCAAAGTTCCTTGTAAAGCTAGAAATCTTGGAAATCTTTTTTTTATTCAGGAAAGGGAAAGATTAGAAAATTTGAGATCCTTCTCTTTCTCTTCTATTTAAGTCAGAGGAAAAACTGCATTTGGAAAAATCTCTCCTACCATGCAGAGAGCCTAAATGCTAAGGCCTTAGGACTTGATGCCTTGCTTTTTAACATATAGCTAATAGACAACTACTGTACTTTCTGGAAAGGTAACACTTATCCTAGAGATTAACATGCTAGTTACAATGGAGAAAAAAAATGGAAAATTCATTAATTGCTTCAGAATTGAGCCATACGTAAAGTAATAATTGCCTACCATGCTTTAAGAAAAAAATGTTAATGGGGAAAATGTGTTTGTAAGCAGATTCTTTTTCACATGCGGAAACCTCAATTACTCTGTTTCTAATCATTTGCTCTAAAGCACCTGGAGAGTTTTCAACATACCTGTTGAGAAGAAAAAAAAAAACAAAATGGAGGCTGACATGTATGCTTCTTATCATAAATCATTAGTAAAACTTTCAAATATGCTTTGTGACACTCAGTTTGGACTGTTTTCTCTCTAACATGCCTACAAAATAAATTCACTAACAAAAGCTCTCTTGTACTTTGTTAATTTTATTTGACTCCTTTCAAGAGTACTGAAAACTAAACCACAGAATAGTAGATCATTTTTAATAATGGCTATATATGCCGGGACTTGGATTGTCTCCAATATCAAAAAATATTTGATAACATGTTATTATATATATTATGAACAAGCAAAATTTTTTAACCACGTTGGGATCTTCTCCGTTAATAGTGGCACATATGAATTAGTGCTAGCTCACTTGTTCAGGATTCTGTTCAACTATCAGGGCCAGCAAATTTTGATTTAAATAAAAAAATGATCCAGATTTTACATTTCTGTTCTGCCTCTATAATTCTGAAATGAATAAATTCATCTGTGATAGCCTAAGGCAAAATTTATTTCTGTCATTTAAGCTAGACTAATGGGGGACAAAAATACAAATATACATGTCTGCAAAAACTAACAATGTAGAGCAACTGTATCATTGAATTAATACATTCATATGTTACAAAGCATATCTATACATATTATTATACCTTATTTATGAAAAAAATTCAACTAGGATTTTTTTCAGCTGGAAGAATGATCATTTGAGATTTTCCCCAAGGGATCAATTACTCACCAAGTTTCATAACTGAGAAATAGTTTACAGGTGAGTTGTTTGTACATGCAGATGCATCAAGACTCATCATCTTCTTATGCAGAACTTCCTTGTGGCGGACAAAATGCATTTTTACAGACAATTATAAATTAATAGCACTTTAGATTGAAAACTATCAATTTAAAATTTATGAAAACCCTTGGAAAGCAAACCAAAATATAGCTTGCTGGGCTACAATTACAGCATTTCTGCAGAAAAAAAAAAAGAAAAAAATGTTGTTGTCTCATTTACAATTCAGTCTTACTTGTCTTATTCCTCATTAATCTTTTAACACTGATTCATGGATTGTCATCATTTTTATATAGGTACTTATATGATCTAGTTTTCCTGTATTTTGACTCTGTAACCACTGTAAAGCCTATTGAATTTCATGTAACTGGCTAGCTCTTTCCACTAGCTATAGATGAGACCCTGGATATTAATAATTTAGTAATTCCTGTTAGGTGCCTTTAATTTGGTATTGAGACCAAAAACAATCTTAAATTGTTTAACAATCTTAAAACAGGACTTGAAATTCTGTCCCTGATTTTCACTTATGTGGTGCTTAGACCAATGAAGATATATACTTGCGGCACATCTAACAATAAATATATTCAATTTAATATGAAAAAAATTGAAACAAATTAGTACAAAAGTTTTTATAAATACTGTTATAACACTGTAAATTTCAAAGAAAATTATATAATTTTCAGGCATAAACATAGTTAGTTATGAATGTAGAATTCCCTTTATTATTCCTCAAATAATTCTGAAGTAATTTTGGGGATAGGGGAGAAGTAATGTTTCTTGTTTTAATTCCAAATGAAGGGGGGCGTTATATATTTTTTATAGCATAAACCAGTAAGTTCTATTCAATGAGCCACATAAAAATGTTAACATATAGGTGAAATTATTTAGACAATTAAATTGTTCCTAAACTTCCAATGTTTAAATGGATGTTTAGGTCGTGGGTTTTTTTATGTTGTTTTGTTTTGGTTTATTGTGGGGTTTCATTTGGGGGGGGATGGGGAAGGGTGTTTTGTTTTTTTTTGTTGTTGTTTTTAAATCAGGTACTGCTTTCTTCATGTAAAAATGAGGTGATGTGGATGGTTTTGACTCCTCCAGAGACACATCTGTGAAACTAAGTTTAAGTTCTTAAGTAAGACAGGCTGGCTATTTTCTATCCTTTCTGGGAAGAAGAGATAGACTAATTTTGTGATTTATATTCTACCCATATGAGCAATGTGCTTTTATTATGTAGAAAATTTTTTTTAACCATTTATAATTTATTTCCTTTAATTTACTCTAGAAAAATTGGAACTTATCACGTACTTAATCAGTCATTTGTATGCTGTGAATCAAAAATAATATATAGGTGCAAAAAAACTTTTCTAGAGACTTCAAGATGCAAGAATGATGTTGATAGAATTGGCCTTTATTTAGTTATTCATCAGACAATGCTTTGGCTCTCCCATAAAGATGAAATATATCAGAATATTACCCTGAAAAAGAAAATGAAAAATAAAACCAATTAATTGAAGTTACTTTCCTTTGTTACTAAAAACTGTCCTACCAAAAACTGTTAACCACAAAAGCCTCCTAAAGTATCATCTGCTCTTTCAGAGTTTACTGAGATCTTGCTCCATTGAAGGTTGATTTGTATAGGCAACAATGTTTATTGGTGCTTTTAATTTCCTTTTTTATAAGAGAACTTTCTAATTCTTAATTTATCCTATAATTTCAAGCACATTTTGTATTTTCACCATGCTTTCTTTGAAGAGAACTCACATGTATCTACAACTGATTTTCAAAGATATTTAAGTTCTATATGCTTCATTGAGAACATTTGTTCACATTATTTAAGACCATGACTTTGCCAAACAACTCAGAATAACAGAATGTGACATAAGTTAGGTATAGAAGATGAGGGTGTAGTCAAATAGATGTCAATTGAGTGGATGCATAAATAAACACATGCACACACAAAAAATTAGTAGAAACTATTTTCATACTAATGATTTCTGGAAACACTAGAGTTTGGTTGATTAACCTTATTTTTATAGCAAATCTATTTTTATGGCAGAAATTCTTCTCCTACTTATACCTCCAGGTATGAGTTGTAAGGAGGCAAGAAGCTACTGAAATGTATTCAGTTACAAAGAAGAAATGGTTCCTTCTATCTGTTGCTTCTTCCCAAATGGCTGTCCTGAGGAAAATATGAGAAAGTAGGGAGTGCATCATGTATTTTTTATCACTTGATCTCATTAATGTGTCATTTGCTCTCATAAATTGTTAATTTCTGAATTAGGTCAAATATGATTATGTGCATTCAGAGGGCAGGTGGTAGTGCTGTATTGAAAACAGGAAAACTGTGCTTATATTTACAGTCCTGTCACAGTTGTTAGGGTGTCTGTTTCATTTAAGTACAATTCGTAACATGTTAACATAACACGATTGTAGTATTTCTTAGTCTGTACTCTAGATATTTCTATTAATACCTGTAAATGGTTGTAATAACCAAAATATGCAATAGGATATTTTTCCAAAATCATTAAATAAAATGTTACACATCTTTTAGGTGCTACTGGCTAACTGTTCTGAAGGTAGCTAACTAGCTACCTGGCTAACTGTTATGAAGGCATGCGGAAAATAGAAATGTATAAAAAAATAGAAATGAGCATTTCAGTTTGAGACTACTTGTAACATTATTTTCTAATTTTGCTTTTCATGTAAATCCAAACGTTCTTATTTTTAATACAGAAATATGTTTTTTCCATAAGACAGTTTTGTATTCTTGTCTCCTAGTCAAACATGAAAAATACTGCTTTACTAAGGAAAATTCATGTGATAGCACTCCTGCTCTTTAATCTTAATTCTCACTATAGTGTCCACATGTACAAATACTTTGTCAAGAATGAAAAGAATATTCAGCTGAATTCCACACAGTTTCAGTTGCAGATTTGAAAGATATCAAGGGAAGCACTAAGACACTGATACGAACTTCTTTCACTGCATCTGAACAATTCTTGCGGTTCCCAGGACAGTTGCTTCAATATTACACAACTCTTCTCCCACTCAGCAGATGTCACTTCCCATACTGTCATCTCACAGATTTCTCTTTATCCCAGCAGCCCACCGCTGAGGAATAAACATCATCTGGCACTGGTTGAAACCCATACACCTCGAAAAGCTTTATTAGTTTAGACTTAGTGTGCAACTATCTTCCTACTTTGGAGAGCTGGGAAGTAGACATACAAACATGCACACACATACACACATCCCCTTCCATGTGGACCATTGCTTTGAATGAAACAGGTTATTTTGAAATCCAAGACAGTCTTCTAAAAAACAAAAACAATCTAAATAGAACCTTAGAACAAATTACAAGAAATCCCAACTGCAAAAAACAGACACTTAGTTCAGTCCTACTAATAACTAAAGTCAGGTACTATTTACAGTTGTTAGATGGCATAAATAGCTTTTGCAAATTATTTCTGAGGTAAGTCTCAAATCCATTTTTTTCAGAGTCAGATAAACCTAGTCATTACTTTGGGCTGCTATCGAGCTAGGAAACCAATTCATTTTCACTTTTCCTGTTCAGTTTCTGCACATCAAAATAAATTAATATACATTAAATAATGGTTCTACTTCACTATAAGAGCCAGACACAGCAAATGTGTTTCTTAAAATCTTGTTTTCTCTCCAAGTTGGTTATTCATGATAGAGTTAAGAAACCCTTTTTATATGTGACATACAAGTATACTGTTTCATGTCTTTTATGCAACTGCTATATCAGTCTTTCTCTTAATTTATAGGTTTTTTTCTTACATACTTTAAAACAATAAATCAAAAAAATCTTTTTCAGTGTAAAACAGACATTTTCATGTACAGTTTACTTACTCTTTCTCTTACAAGAAAAAAAAACTTAACGAAGTATAATATTTTTGATATATATGCAAGAACCTGCAGATGGAAAGAGTGTCATTATTTCTGGAATAGCTTCACAAAATGCAGAATCTTCCCATCCCACAACTGGTGATGAAATCAGGTCAATTAAGATTTGATTTCTTTCATGCTGAGAAAAATAGAAGTTACCTGCGAATCAGCTGAGTGCCTTAATAAACCGGCCATCATTGGCCATTACCGGTCAATTGCTGGGGTGAGCGGCTTGAGGGAGGACATCTGCAACACCGGAGTGGAGTGGGGGGAAAGCAGTGTCCAGGAGCCTCACCTCAGTGAGCCAAGAGCCACCGAGGGAGCCTCAAGTCCTTGATAGGACTTGTCCGGGAGCCGCAAGCTCAGCTCACAGGAGGAGCTGACTTGTTGGGGACAGAGCCAGGAGGCTCGGCAGCAGTTGTGAGTGGGTGAAAACCTGCCCAAGTTGCGCGAGCAACCAGGAGTGGGTCGAGGCAGTTTGCACGGCAGTTCGCACAGGCAGGCGAGCGGGATGGTGAGCACTCACCGTTTGAGCAAGGTAAGGTCTGGGAGCTCTGCTGTGGCTGCCCTGGCAGTGGCCAGTGTAGGCACCCAGACAGAGCCGGTGACAGGGGAAGCTGCAGGGCAGAATGGGCAGGGCTGTGCTCGGTGCTCACTGGTGAGTGAAGTTGCTAAGACACTGTCCATCATATTTGAGAGATCATGGCAATCAGGTGAAGTTCCCGAAGACTGGAAAAAGGGAAATATAACCCTCATTTTCAAGAAGGGGAAAATGGATGACCTGGGGAATTACAGACCAGTCAGTCTCACCTCTGTGCCTGCCAAAATCTTGGAGCAGATTCTCCTGGAAGGCATGCTAAGGCACATGAAAAACAACAAGGTGCTTGGTGACAGCAAGCATGGCTTCATTAGGGGGAAATCCTGCCTGACCAATCTGGTGGCTTCCTACGATGGGGCTACAGAACTGATGGGCAGGGGTCGAGCAGTTGACATCATCTCCCTGGACTTGTGCAAAGCGTTAGACACTGTCCCACACAACA
>NDXB01013011.1:132935-145434 GCA_002631895.1 Agapornis roseicollis | reverse complement strand
AAAAAAAAAAAAAAAAAAAAAAATCAGTGTCTTGGTTTATGCCCAGCTGTCAACCCAGAACCATGCAGCCACTCGCTCATTCCTTCCCCCTTCTTCCCCCCCCTGCCCAGAGGGATGGGAAGGAGAATCAAAAGAATGCAACTCCCACAGGTTGAGACAAGAACAGTCCAGTAACTAAGGTATAACACAAAACCACTGCTGCTACCACCAATAATAATAATGATAAGGGAAATAACAAGGGGAGAGAATGCAACCGCTCACCACCCACCGACACCCAGCCCAACCTGAGCACTAATCTAGCTCTTCCGGGTAACTCCCCATAGTTTATATACTGGTAATGACATACTGTGGTATGGAATACCCCTTTGACTAGTTTGGGTCAGGTGTCCTATCTGCTTCCTCCCAGCTTCCCCTCCTCCCTGGCAGAGCATGAGACTCACAAAGTCCTTGGTCAGAGTAAACATTACTGAGCAGCAATTAAAAACATCGGTGTTACCAGTGCTGTTCCCAGGCTGAAAGTCAAAAAAACAGTACTACACCAGCTACTAAGGAGGAGAAAAAATAACTGCTACTGCTGAACCCAGGACAATCAGAAACAGCAATTCTAGAAAAAACATAACAACTTAAATGTTTTAGAGGTTTTTAGTTAACTGAGAGTATCACCATGATTTTGCATATTATAGTTGTTGACAATATAAGAATACTGCAAATATTTGAAATGGAACATGGAATAAGGAGACATTCATACACATGTTTGATAGGATCAGCCTTTTTAGATGATGGTTTATATCAGTTTAGTTCAAAAAAGACCTGCAGATGGTTATCATAGAATCATAGAATAGTTAGGGTTGGAAAGGACCTTAAGATCATCTAGTTCGAACCCCCCTGACATAAGCAAGGACACCTCACACTAAACCAGGCCACACAAGGCTTCATCCAACCTGGCCTTGAACACTGCCAGGGATGGAGCACTCACAACCTCCCTGGGCAACCCATTCCACCATCTCACCACCCTAACAGGAAAGAATTTCTTCCTTAGATTCAATCTAAACCTCTCCTTTTTAAGTTTGAACCCATTACCCCTTGTCCTGTCACTACAGTCCCTGAGGAAGAGCCACTCCCCAGCATCCCTATAGGCCCCCTTCAGATACTGGAAGGCTGCTGGGAGGTCTCCATGCAGCCTTCTCTTCTCCAGCCTGAACATCCCCAACTCTGTCAGCCTGTCTTTGTATGGGAGATGCTCCAGTCCCCTGATAATCCTCATAGCCCTCCTCTGCACTTGTTCCAACAGTTCCATGTCCTTTTTATGTTGAGGACACCAGAACTGCACACAATACTGCAGGTGAGGTCTTCCGAGAGCAGAGTAGAGGGACAGGATCACCTCCTTCAACCTGCTGGTCATGCTCCTTTTGATGTAGCCCAGGATTCGCTTGGTTTCTGGGCTGCAAGCGCACACTGAAGCTGGCTCATGTTCATGTTCTCATCGACCACTACCCCCAAGTCCTTCTCTGCAGGGCTGCTCTGAATCTTTTCTCTACCGAACCTGTAGCTGTGCCTGGCATTGCTCCCACCCAGGTGTAGGACCTTGCACTTGGCATGGTTAAACTTCATGAGGTTGGCATCAGCCTACCTCACAAGCGTGTCAAGGTCCCTCTGGATGCCATTCCTTCCCTCCAGCGTATCCACTGAACCACACAGCTTGGTGTCATCAGCAAACTTGCTGAGGGCACACTCAATCCCACTGTCCATGTCACCAAGAAAGACTTTAAACAAGACCGGTCCAAACATCAACCCCTGAGAGACATCACTTGTCACTGGCCTCCAGCCAGACACTGAGCCATTGACCACAACTCTGCGTGCGGTCATCCACTCCATTCCTTATCTACCAAGTGGTCCACCTATCAAATTGATGTCTCTCCAATTTAGAGACAAGGATATTGTGTGGGACAGTGTCAAACGCTTTGCACAAGTGCAGATAAATGACATCAGCTGCTCTACCCCTGTCCATCAGTTCTGTAGCCCCATCGTAGAAGACCACCAAATTGGTCAGGCAGGATTTCCCCTTAGTGAAGCCATGCTGGCTGTCACCAAGCACTTTGTTGTTTTGCATGTGCCTTAGCATGCCTTCCAGGAGAATCTGCTCCAAGATTTTGGCAGGCACAGAGGTGAGACTGACTGGTCTGTAATTCCCCAGGTCATCCATTTTCCCTTTTTTGGAAATGAGGGTTATATTTCCCCTTTTCCAGTCTTTGGGAACTTCACCTGATTGCCATGATCTCTCAAATATGATGGACAGTGGCATAGCAACTTCACTCACCAGCTCCTTCTGGACTGGTGGATGGATTTCATCAGGTCCCATGGACTTGTGCACGTTCATGTTCTCAAGATGGTCTCAAACCAGATTCTCTCCTACAGCAGGCCCAAGGTCTTCATTCTCATAGTCCCTGCGTCTGCCTTCCAAGAGTTGGGTGGTACGGTCAGAGCCTTTGCCATTGAAGACTGAGGCAAAGAAGTCATTCAGAACCTCAGCCTTCTCCAAATCCTGTGCAGCCAGTTCACACAATAGCTTCCAGAGGGCAACTATGTTGTCCGTGGTCTGTCTTTTATTTGCAATGTACCTTTAGAATCCTTTCTTGTTATTCTTAACATCCCTAGCTAAGTTGAATTCTAACAGGGTCTTCGATTTCCTTATGTGGTCCTTATCTTCCTGGACAACATCCCTGTATTCATCCCAGGCCACCTGTCCTTGCTTCCACCATTTAGAAGACTCTTTTTTCCTTCAAATTTTTCTCAGCAGCTCCTTATCCATCCAAGGAAGTCTCCTGGCCCTCCTGCTGCACTTGCTTCTAGTTGGGATGCAACACTCCTGAGCTTGTAGCAGGTGATCCTTGAATATCATCCAGCTGTCTTGGGACCCCTGCCCTCTAGGGCCATATCCCATGGAAACTTACTAAGCAAGTTTCTGAACAGGCCAAAGTCTGCTCAGTTGAAGTCCAGGGCAGTGAGCTTGCTGCACGCTCTTCTCACTGTCCTGAGGATCTTGAATTCTACCATCTCATAATCACTTCATCTAAGGCTGCCCTAGAGCATCACATTTCCAACGAGCCCTTCCCTGTTGGTGAGCATGAGGTCAAGCAGGGCACTTTTCCTTGTCGGCTCCTCTATTACTTGTAGAAGGAAGTTGTCTTCCACACAATCAAGGAACCTCCTGGACTGCTTGTGCCGGGCCGTACCGTCGCTCCAACAGATATCAGGGTGGTTGAAGTCCCCCATGAGAACAAAAGGGCCTGTGAGTGTGAGGCTTTTCTTATTTCTCTGTGGGGTGCTTCATCCACAGAATTCTCTTGATCAGGCGGTCTCTAACAGATCCCCACAGTTATGTCTCCCATTGCTATCTTCCCTTTAGCCATGATCCACAAACTCTCTGTTAACTGCTCACCTGTCCCCACAGAGAGTTCCATAGTCTCCAGCCTATCTCTAACATAAAGGGCAACTCCCCCTCCCTGCCTACCAGGCCTGTCTTTCCTAAAAAGCCTGTAACCTTCCGTTCCAACACTCCAGTCATAGGAGACATTCCACCATGTTTCTGTGGTACCTATTATATCATACCCCCATAGATGGGCACACATCTCTAATTCCTCTTGTTTGTTCCCCATGCTATGGGCGTTTGTATAGAGACGTGTGAGCTAAGCTCCAAATGAGGCCAGCTTGTTGGCTGGATAGCCTAAGAGAGACTTCTGTTTATCAGCCTGTCAAAAATGCCATTATATCTCTTTGATACATATTTTAAAGTTTTATTTTAATAATCTATTTATTATAGGAAAGGGAGGTTGTGGGAATGTATCTTTCAGGTACTCTCCAGTAGCTGTTATGTGATGTGCTTGTTTGATCTCATGCTGATCAGCGGAAATAAAAGCATTTAATAAAAATTACTTCTCTCAGATTACTTGACTTTGGCCACTAATAATCAGTGTGATTAAGTCTTAGAAAAGGAGAAATCATGTCATGGTGTAGTTGGACCATAATTGTCTTATGCCTCAAAGGCACACATCTGTGCAAGGAAGTTGTGGTCTACTGTACCTGTGTGATTACCCACTGTGAAGTTTTATATTCATCCTAGGAAGCACCCAGTATGGGTAGACACCTAAACAATATGCCTACATTTAAAAGCCGCTCACAAAGTATGTGGGCAGTGCTTTAGGAAGAGGCTTCTGTACTCCTGAAGGGTAGAGGAAAAAGGAAAAAGGATGGGAAGATGTCTGTGATGACACCTTTCTGCAGTCAGTGTCCTGATCTATATTTATGTCTTGCTCTGTGATTGTTACCAGTTTGGGATTGATAGGAGAGCTAGAAAAACTTTTCTTTTTGGTCTCTGGGGAGGTTGGGGGGGAGTGCAATAGGAGAATTGAAACATGCCTTATTGTATGATGGAATTATTCTGTACAGAAACTAATTATATGTGACCATGAATAAGCAGGTAGAAATTCTCATTGTTAACAGAATTGCTAATACAACTATAATATCCATGCAGCTTTATTCCATTCAGTTGGAAATCTTGATTAAAATTCATTTTTACCATAACATAATTTGAACAACTGACAAAGGAACAGAAGAAGCTGCAAGCAAAATGCAACGTAGCACACAAAGGAGAAGTTTAAGAGAAAGAACAGCATTACTACCATAGAAACAATCTGTCATGTATACAGTTTCTTATGTTTAAATTCAGATTTATTATTTTAGTGGGTGAGGGAGGTGCCAAGCTGTAGTATTTTTATGTCTAAATCTTAAACTTGGGCATCCAATATTGAAGATATATTTTCTTGGTATTAAATCTGTTCCACTGAAAGGATGTTAAATTGGTTCACTGTATTCCAATAAAACAGGTGGATTTAGGCAGTGAAAAATTATAATGTAATAGAGAGCAATTACTGCTGAAAAGAAAAGAATGGATGTGTTGCCATAATAGTAATTAAACATAGTGAGCATCTAGTGTATGGAGAATGAACTGCAGAAATTAAACTGGAATCTAATCTCGTAAGAGGTAAATGAAGGGCAGAAACAACCACAGAACATAAAGGGGGAAAAGGTTATGGGTGATTGCACCTGAGTCACATGAGCAAGTCATGAAGCTTTGATATTTCTGTCTAGAAAACTCTATGAAAAATGTGTGTCCATGTTACTCATGCATGTTCTGTACAACTCTCTGAACAGTGAGCCTGAAATAGAGGATATGCTGTAATTGTAAAACATTCTGGAGGGCTCCAAGTCAGTTCTGCAGGTCATGCAATACATCAAAAGGGCATCAGAGTTACTATGCCTGAGCAAACCAAATTCACTGAGAATTTATAGTACACTAAATGCATCCCCAATGCATCAACACATTGAATTCATTGACTTTATGCTATGCTATGAAACTGCACATACACAACAGCTATTTTTTTCAGGATTCTAGCACAGTCAGGACAGTTATTGCTATGTAGAATGCTACAGATTAGGCTCAGAAATGCCAGATGCATGTTTCATAGTTAGGTTACTGTTGTGGGTCAAGCTCAGCCAGTGACTATGTACCACGCAGCTGCTTGCTCACTCTTTCACTGTCCGCAGTGGGATGGAGAGGAGACTTGAAAAAAGGTAAAAATCCTGCAGGTTAAGATAAGAGCAGTTTAATAACTGAAATAAAAGTAAATTAATAATAATAATAGGGAATAAAAAGAGAGGAAGGGATTAAACCCCACACACCTTAAAAAAAAACCCAAGTGATGCACAGTACAATTGCTCACCACCCACTAATGAACGATCAGCCTGCCCCCAAGCACATTCTGTGGTAAGGAATATTCCTTTTAACAGTCAGTTGTCCAGGCTGCACTCCGTCCCAGTTTCTTGTGTCCCTCCTCACTGCCAGAGCATGAGAGACTGGAAAGTCCTGGATCAGGGTAAGATCTATTTAGCAACAACTAAACCGTCAGTGTGTTATCAACATTAATCTCAGACTAAAGCCAAAACACAGCAATGTACCAGCTGCTAAGAAGAAAATTAATTCTATCAGCTAAAACCGGGGCAGATATCAAAGCGACACTGGCTCCCCTTTTCAAAGCGACACCTGAGTAAAACAAACAAACGAACAAACAAAAAAGGATAAATACCTTGAATGAGTATAAGGGAATTAAAAAATCCAGGGCTGTGAAAAGAAAATGAAAAATTGAATTGAGGACAGAAATAGAAAACTATATGGAAGTTAAGGTTATTGCCTTAATTTTCACTAGTTCAGGGTATGTTACCATGCATAAAATAACTTCTGTAATGGTGTGGGAGCTTCAGTGCAAATGAGAATATATTATTTCTGGAGCCTGGCCAGCTGGCAGTATGAAAGTGTGTGCATCTCTTCCTGGTGATGTATCTTCCAAAGTTATGTACATGGTGTCATTATACTTGAAGGCCTCATACTGTCTTCAGGGCTTATCCTCCAAATACATTGTCTCCTGCTTCTGTACCTTGAAGGACATTTTCAAGGTTCAACCTTCCTCTTAAAGGTAATACAGACATAACTAGCTATGGCAAGATGCTGTATTGCACTCAGATATGCCTTTGAATGTTAAGGTAGAAGCATAGGCAGAAAAGATAAGTCTAAATACAATACATAGGTAAGATACCTGAAAAAGGTGAGGGGCATGTTATTGTTTTCAAATACTCAGCTTGACATATACAGATACACAAGTTTTATATTTCCCCATAGTGCCTGAAACCTATTGCTCCTCACAACCAGACCAGTCTTCATTTTGGGCTAGGAAGATCAACACCTGTTCCAAAAATAAGAGACATACTCAACTGGAATGAAGATTCATCTAGAACATTATCCCATCTATGAAACTAGCCAATATAGAAGCCTAAACAAGAATAAATACATAAATGTTTATTTCCTTGCTATCCACCAACTACTTCTAGAGATTAATGACTTAGACTTCTTAGTAAAGAAATAGTATCCTGCTACAATACATATTGCCTAGTTTAGGCATCTGCAATCTATACATGCAGCTCTGTCTGAGCTAGTGTCCTTATTCATGGAATCATAGAATCATAGAAATGTAGAATCATAGAATCACAGAACTGTAGCATCATAGACTCACAGGATGGTTTGTGTTGGAAGGGACCTTAAAGATCATCTAGTTCCAAACCCCAGTTCAATCTTAGCAGTCCATGGAGAGGGACAGAAACTGTGGGCAGGTTAAAGAAACCACAGAAACTGAGGTCACCCTCTGATTTAGATTATTTCTTCAATTTCCACAGTTACATTTTGAACCAATGTAAATGTTTATTAGCACAAACATTTGTCACTCAGTTCCACTTCTTAGTTGTGTTCTATGAAATTCATTGTTTTGTCTGTTTTTAACTTATCTTTTAAATTTGATATGCACCAGTTCTTCTATTTTAGCTTACATTACAAGACAGGATCTTGCATTATGGTATTTTGTATTATAAGAGTTAATAAGCTTTTATACTTAAAAGAAATGGCCTGCATTTTATGTTCTCCTTCAGCCCAAAAAGGTTCCCTTCACTAAAGGCTACTGAACAATTAACATTTCATTTTCTTATAGTGATACTGTGTCATCTTGCTGAAAGCATCCTTTGACACTAACAAGAGATTGTGAATCTGTTGTTAAACTGCTGTACACATGACACCCAGGAGTTCCACATCCTGCATGACTGCTGTGTAAGAAAACTGTTGTATAACATGATTGGAGTGAAACCTACTTAGGTGGCAAAACTGTCTGAGTACTTAACCCCATGACAAGGAACGTGTTCTGGATATATGATGTTAATGTTCCTAAATTAGCTGTCTAATTTGATACTTAAAGAAATTAACTGCATTCCAGGAACACCAAAAATAAAACACATTTCAGTATTCCATCTCCCAGATAATCTTTGCGTATACTTGTACAATGCTTCCTGAGCTTATACTTGATTAATGTAAACCAGTATATATGCCTGACATGCATAAAAGCCCGACATGAACAGGCTATATGCAAAGCATTTCACCTATGGATGCAGGAAAGGCAGACTATTTTCAGGGCTGCAGCCTATCAGTTAAAACAGGGGTCTGCCTGATTTGCAACCCAAGTTTATTAGGAATGTAATAAATCTACACTAATTTGGAATTTATTCTAATAAAGGTGAAGGAGTTGTGTCATGTATTGTGCCTTGCTAATTCCCATATCCTCATTTTTTTGGTTCCTCCTGTTTCCTAACCAAACATGAACTTGAAAAATAGTGGGTGAAGCTACTTTTTATAGTAATGTGATTGGCAAACTGTGCATTGACTGAAGCAGATTGGGTTTTACCTCTTTTCCTAACAGATATTCTTGCAAATTCAGCTAGGGATCTGACACACAAGTTTGATGTCTCTATATGTTTGTTTGGTTTACATTTTGTAAATCAAAGTCATCATTGAAAGTTTTTAAATCAAAGTGTACCCTCTATACACCTTCAGAACTGATTTGTCTTACAATTATTTCAAAAATTACATGTGCAAACATACATTTATATGCATAATTTATTAAAAAAAATAATTTTGGTTGTCTTATTCTAATCCATTGGCTAAAAAGAACTAATTTTACACTTCATCCCACTGTAGTAAAAAACATATTTGACTGGTAAATAATAGAAAATAAAGAAAACCTGATATTACTATTAGTAGGACTCATTATGTCACTGATAATTGCTCACATTTCATATTTGCAACACCATTCTAAAATCAAATATTCAGAATTTGTGATTTTCTACAAAACATGGAAAAACTACATTTTACATGCTTGAGAGATTTTACTTTTCTCATTATTAAAAGTTTCAGTAAAAATAGTTCAGCTTCAAGACACAAGGGAAAATATCACCTTTTAGAACATTATCTGTAATTTTCCCCTAATCTGATGATTGTTGAATACTGAATGAAAAGTTATTTTCTTGGTTGTAAAAGACAAAAAAAAAAACATGCAAAAATGCCTGGAGAAGAGAAGGCTGCATGGAGATCTCATAGCAGCCTTCCAGCATCTGAAGGGGGCCTATATGGATGCCAGGGAAGGATTCTTCATTAGGGACTGTAGTGATAGGACAAGGGGTAACAGGTTAAAACTTAAACAGGGGAGGTTTA
Organism: Agapornis roseicollis; assembly: GCA_002631895.1. Lineage (NCBI taxonomy): Eukaryota > Metazoa > Chordata > Aves > Psittaciformes > Psittacidae > Agapornis > Agapornis roseicollis. Next base: position 136,292 of record NDXB01013011.1, on the reverse strand, counting down.
GGTTGGATCTGAGTGATATGGTTTAGTGTGAGGTGTCCCTGTTTATGGCAGGGGGTTTGGAACTAGATGATCTTAAAGTCCTTTCCAACCCTAACTATTCTATGATTCTACACATGCCAACATCTGGGCCTACACTCTAAGATAACTAATTGCCAAAATTAATTCTTGCTTCCATCGTGTAGATGTAATAAAGTATATAAAATATGTGCCTGTGTGTGTGTGCACACTTGCAAACACTGTGCGTATAAAAATTAACTGACATAGAGGACTGCTTTGTGTGAATATTTTGTAATAAAATTACAAGGCAACATTTTAATTTGAAGTGATAACATATTTTTTTAGAAGACAGCATATCAAAACCACAGATGGAACCTCTACCGTTTTTTAAGGCATTACATTTGAGCTAAAAGACAGCTTTGACTTGTTGTAAGATACAAGCCAATTTCCCTTGCAAGGCCAAGTAAGTATTTTTAATCATGAAATCTGCTAAGAGAAAGAAATAGTTTCCTCTAGTTCCCTCCTTCTATATTATAAATAAAAGTGAAGGAAATAGACCTTGATTTTGATCCTTTATCTGCTATAAAAATGAGTTTTATAAAATTGAAGTATTTCAGTGGCAAAAAAAGAACCTGATATTGTTTCGAAAATTAATATCTTCAGACTAACAAGTTAACACATTATGCACACTGAACATCTTCATTTTGTTTATTGAATACTTTTACAAAACCATGATTTTTTGTGTGGGTTTTTTTTTCATAAAGAGAAGTAAGACATGCGGATTCATTGGTATACAGAGCATAATGATGATACTGTAAAGCTATATTGATTTTTTTTCCGTACCAAGATGCAATATTTGTACAAAGTTGATTCCTTGTGCAAAATAATATGGTCTTTATGCCTATATGTGTAATTTTACTGTATGCTGCATATAACAAATTCCAATCTTATTCTAATACATTCTTAAACTGATGCCTCTTTAAAGTTTGTCATATTACAAAATCATTAGTATCCTTTTGTAAATGACTTAATAGGTTTTTTACTTATTTTTTTAGATGTTATGGGTTTTCTTCCTGCAGAACTGTGATTTTGATTATCTGTTAATGAATAAATACGTGGTGTATTGAATATCTTTAGTAAAGGGTTTGTGGTTTTGTTTTTGCTATTAGATTTACTAATATCCTAAACTATTATGTATAAAAAGTACTATATTGCATATCCTAAAAAGGTGATGGACAACAATGTATGGGAGGCTCTGTACAATTCATCACTGAATGCAAATCCTCTTATATTTGGTTCTGTAAGACCTTAGGAATTCACTGGTTCTTCTATTTTCCCAGGCTGAGTGTTAAATGTCCACAGTTTTTGCTTATGATTATAATTTCACCATTAATTTTTATCATTGCAGTATAACTTATTAAGGTCAGTTTCTGAAATAATCTTTGAGAAGTACCTACTTCTCTGAGCAATCAAATAATTTCTGTAAGGTAACCAGATTTATATAGATGAGTTCTTTTAAATTGACCTGAATTTTCCTAAAACAAGCCAATAATGATGCAAAATAAAACAAAGCATAAAATAGCGTAAAAAATTGTCCTGGGTTCAGCAGTAGCAGCCATTTTTCTCCTTAGTAGCTGGTGTAGTGCTGTTTTTTTTGACTTTCAGCCTGGGAACAGCACTGATAACAGCAATGTTTTTGTTTGCTGCTCAGTAATGTTCACTCTGACCAAGAACTTTGTGAGTCTCATGCTCTGCCAGGGAGGAGGAGAAGCTGAGAGGAAGCAGAGACAGGACACCTGACCCAAACTAGTCAAAGGGGTATTCCATACCACAGCCTGTCAGTATATAAACTGTGGGGAGTTACCCGGAAGAGCTAGATTAGTGCTCGGGTTGGGCTGGGTGTCAGTCGGTGGGTGGTGAGCGGTTGCATTCTCTCCCCTTGTTATTTCCCTTTTCATTATTATTATTGGTGGTAGCAGCAGTGGTTTTGTGTTATACCTTAGTTGCTGGACTGTTCTTGTCTCAACCTGTGGGAGTTACACTCTTTCGATTCTCCTTCCCATCCCTCCGGGCAGGGGGAGTGAGTGAGCAGCTGTGTTGTTCTGAGTTACTGGCTGGACTTAAACCACAACATAAATTTCAGTCAAATAATAAAACAATAGAAAGTAATGTAAAAATAATGAAGTAGAAGTGCTGTATCAAACCTGTTTTTATCTCACTTGTTTTGTTTTCTAATTCAGTTGTCTTAACTTGCATGTGTTGAGTAAGAGCGCTACACCATACCATGTAAAATAAGTGAAAATTGTAAAACTGCTGCTGAAGCTGAGTTCTTATATCACTGGCAGACACTCATTTCCTTATGTTATTTGTCTTATGTTCTGTTGGGTTTTGTCTTGTTATGCACAGTCTGGTCCTTAGGTTACTCTATAAAATACCTACTCTATAAAATACCTCTATGTATGTATGCATCTATCTATCTATCTATCTATCTATCTATCTATATCATATCTGTCTGCCTATCTACCTATTTGTCTATGTATTTAGAGTTTTTTCTAGGTATTTTTTCTAGACTTACTCTCAGATATCCATTCTGAAACTCTTGTAGCAGGTTTGATATATCTGTCTGGTGTCCTACCCTGCTGGGATATTTTGGGATACAAACCCTAATGGCTTGGTGTATTTGTCTGTGATCTGTTTGAGCAAAGTATACACCTCATTCAGGTACCATTTGTTTTCTGTGACAGGAAGAGAGAGAGGACTGCGTAGGCACATTGCATTCCAATTACAGGAAAAATGTGAATGAAGAGAAATAAATGAGAATAATAATGTAGATAGAGCTGTAGAATTTAGGTAGATTGCAGAAGTCTTAGAACAACATCACCGGTACATTTCATAAATAGGCTTTTTGCCATTTCTACCAACTGTCAATTTCCTTTTTATGTTTGTTGCTCATTAGCACTTCACACAGCACTAGTCATCTTCCTGTCCAGCTATTCCTGAAGATAGGTATCCTCAGTCTGTTGAAAACCTATAGAAAAGATATGGCTCTTATGAAACAGAATTTCACTTCTCTTTAAAATGCATAATATGAATAAAAGGTGTTGACGTTTGGAATTGTGAATTACTTGGGGTTTAAGTAAAACAAACAAACAAAAAAGAAACAGGAAATTCAGTCAAGCCATAAAAAGAGAGTTAGGTAATTTCTACCAATTGAAATTATTTCCATCCTTGGATTCTTGGTTTAATAAAATATAAAATGGAAAAGCAAATTAAAGTTACTAGGGTTAATTCTCATGCAGCCTGTGACAGTGATGTATGTCAGAAGTACTCCCAGATAGAAAGGCATAGGAAAAAGGGAAA
>NDXB01013011.1:102844-127829 GCA_002631895.1 Agapornis roseicollis | reverse complement strand
CGCAGGAGCAATATTAAAAAAAAAAAAAAAGAAATCTTGCAAGTTCTGAATAATCTAATCCATACCTCAGTATCTTTTACTCCTTTGGAGCCAACAGCTCCTATTGAGCAGTGAAGAGAACTTTGGTAATGTTAATAGTTCTGCATCCATAGAGTGGAAAATTTTCTTTGGGAAAAGAAGAAAGTAAGAGAGAAAAAATATAATCTGTAATAAATGTAGAAGTATAAAATTATCTGCTTAAGCCTGAGCTAGTTATCTTAAGCTCTCTGTGTAATCAATAGAAATATGCACCTTCAGAACACAGCTCATCTTATTCTCTCTACTTATGTTAGATTAAAAGAGTCACTTCCAAGAGATGCCTGATTTCTTTGCTGCCTGTAAGGAGTCATAAAGTGCCTACCTATGATTCAGACATATAATTTCTAGATGCATAAATTGATAAAAGGAAATAAAGAGTAGGATTTTTTTTTTTAATGTAATGTAATGACATCTGTTCTGCTGCCTGAAGAAACAAGCAAACTTTAGAGAAAGTATAGATATCTGTACACATCATTCCTTTTCTTTTTGATTGATCTCATCTTTACCAAAGAATTTAAGACTTTAGGGATGGGATTCAATTTTAAAATTACCCACATCCTAAACTCCTTGAGATACTGTTGAACTGCCAAAATACCTGTTTATGATTGGTAGATATGACACAGGAACCAAAGGAGATCCATACTTTTCTGAAATACAAACTAGACAAAGGTGGAACAACTTTGAGTATCACCTTAGACATCTATGATTAGGTATCTGTGTAGGACTGAGCTTGCTCTATCTTCATGTGCCTGTGATGAGGGTATATTTATGTAAAATGGTTCTTGAGCACCTCTTATGCTGCACAAACACTAAGGGAAGAAATCACCCTAAGCTCTTAGCAAACTTTTAGATGTTCTAGTATCTGGAAGATGCCTGTTTACTTGTGTGACTTAATGCTGACACAGGCTTTAAAAGAAAGTCATAACCTGTATAGTGGCAAGATAATCTAGGATACTTGAAATGGCACTGAAATTGCATGTGTTTTGATTAAGCTATTAATATATATGTACATGTATATATATGCATGTATGTATGTTTGCATGTACACTCACCTTTATGGAAGAACTCTCAGAATATTCTAATAATATTGTATGGGTAAGCAGAAATATTTTAGAGCTAAAAAGACAGGAAGAAAGAATTTAAAAGAATGTCCATGTGAGTATATGTTCCTATATGTTTGCAGAAAAATAAAATAAAAAAAAAAACAACCCCACAAAAGAATCATATATGAGGAGAAAAGAGGAAAAAAATAACACTGTAGCTCCAATTTCCATAAGGTATTATGCTTGCACTTACCCTTTTTTTTTTTCTGCTATATTTGAACTCATTTAATAAATGATTCTTTTGATATAGTATCCATGTTTGTGCAAAGTATCAATCACACCCATGGGTAATATGAAATAAACAAATAACAGCCTTCATGGACTTGAACAGAAAAGCCATGCAGCTGAGTATGAAATTCTCAAAGGAATGTGAATACAAGACAGCTCTCACTGTAGAAATACTGGAATCCTTTGTAGCATTTATGAAGGACATTAGGACCTAATCTTGCATAAAAGCAAAATATCAGAAATCCTTCTGGAGACTTGTGGACTACTGATAGAATTTCAAATGGTCAGGGTGTCAAACTTACTGATCAAACATCTTAAACAACTATTACATCATTTGCAAATAACACAAAAACCTTGGTAAAATGCATTGACTGACCTCTTTTACTTTGAAGTAGCATACTATTTCCTCATGGTGCATGGGCTTGCTATTTATTTTTGTATGGACATACTGACAACAAATATTAACTCATCAGGAACAGGCCAGAGATTTTGAAGAAGGAACTAAACAAATCTTTCTTTCCACCAGCCTGTGAAATGTGTGTGTTTTGATGTGTATACATGTATCTGTCCATCAGTACTTAATTTCACATTTGAAATGCAGTTTGGAGATATTAGGCATGTCAGATTCACTTTACTTGTGCTTCATTTTATGTGTTCTACTCTTAGGTTCTGGCAGATACTACCTGCCACTATTGAGAGTCAGCATATCTCTTGGCTTTAATGGAGACCTTTGTGATGACAACAGCTCACCCTCATTTTTATACCACTGATCCACCTAAGATATAAGAGTGTCCTAGATGTTTCCCTTATAGTTGCTACAAATAGGTAAAGTTCTCTAAGAGAGCATTTATCCAATTAAATTGTCAATCTCTATTGTGTCTCCTTCCAGAGGCTCTATTAAAATTTACCTCTGGAAATTTATCAATAAAAATGTTCATCAGTATCTATAACTTTTAATTATTGTGATATCATCATAAGGAGTACTTTAAAGACATTAGGTGTTAAAAAGTAGAACATGGTATCTGCTGAGCTTTTCTTTTGTAGGGATCCATTTTGTAGACAAAATGGAGCCATGTCTAGCTTTACATATGAACTGTGTGGTCCTGGTGCCATCATTAAATCACAGAATCACAGAATCCTAAGGGTTGGAAGGGACCTCAAAAGATCATCTAGTCCAACCCCCCTGTGAGAGCAGGGTAACCTAAATTACATCACACAGGAAACTGTCCAGGTAGACCTTGAATATCTCCAACATAGGAGACTCCACAACCTCCCTGGGCAACCTGTTCCAGTGCTGTCACTCTCACAGTAAAGAAGTTTTTCCTGATGTTCACATGGAACCTCCTATGCTCCAGTTTACACCCACTGCCCCTTGTCCTGTCACTGGACATCACTGAAAATAACCTAGCTCCATCATCCTGACACTCATCGTAATGTTCTTAAATGCTTGTCTTAAGCCTCTTCCTACGCCATAGGTGCTTACACATATTAAACTGCTGCTTGATAAAATAATTTGGTTTTTAATATAAATATAAATTCTGCAAGATGTTTAACTAAATACTTTGCTTCTTACTCATGTTAAAAATAAAATGCAAAAACTTAACCACCTTTCTGTACTGACACAATGATAAAGGATATTTTGAAAAGCACAGTAGTGAAATATCATGAACAGTAAAATACCATTAGTAACAATATCTTTCTCCTGTGTTAACATTCAGTTTATTTCTGAAATTCTGGAATCCTCCTTCCAGCTAGTGTATCAGTCTTAACCACAACAAAGATGCAGAGGTTTTCTTTTATCTTTTTTTTCTCCCTCATCCACCACCTCTCTCTTGTGACAGAACATATTTTTATAAGTAGGACTTTTAAAAAGACTTACTTTTCATTTTTAATACCTGCTCGCATTGTTTAATGTTACACCAACAGCATTAAGAGAACCTCATATTTTCAGTGCATACAATAAGTGAGAAATCAGAATGACAGACATATGCAGCAATAGGGTGAATACTTTCTTTTTTGTCATCTTATGCTGTGAAAGAGATGTTTCTATTTGAAAAATAAATCTCTACATGTTAAGGCTACAAGATGTTCTGCTGTTTTGTGACAGGAGGTTGCAGCCAAAGTATTACTGTCTGCAATTCACAACATGTAAGAGCCTGACTATTCTTTTGCATTTTACATTTTCAGAAAGATTATGAAAAGGGCTCCTTTAAGGGAGGATATAGATGCATCTTTTGGGGAGGGCTGTGTTTGATTTTCTGTTATGCAATGGGCTCACCAGTATCAGTCATTTTTCTCCTTCTTAGTAGCTGGTGCAGTGCTGTTTTTTGACTTTCAGCCTGAGAACAGCACTAATAACACCAGTGTTTTTAGTTGCTGCTAAGTAATGTTTACTCTGACCAAGGACTCTCTGAGTCTCATGCTCTGCCTAGGAGGAAGGAAAGCTGGGAGGAAGCAGAGACAAGACACCTGGCCCAAACTAGCCAAAGAGGTATTCCATACCACAACACGTCATGCCCACTATATAAACTGGGGGCAGTTACCTGGATGGGCTAGATCACTGCTTGGTCAGGATGGGTATCAGTCGGCAGGTGGTTAGCAGTTGTATTGTCTCCCCTTGTTATTTCTCTTTTCATTATCATTACTGGTTGTAGCAGTAGTGGTTTCTGTTATACCTTAGTTGCTCGACTGCTCTTATCTCAACCTGCGGGAGTCACATTCTTTTGATTCTCCTCCCCATCCCTCTGGGAGTTGGGGGTGGAGGAAGAGGGGGGAGTGAGAGAGCTTCTGCATGGTTCTGAGTTACCTGCTGGACTTAAACCATGACATGTTATTAGTTATTTACATTGCCACACAAGCAGTAACTACAGGGTAGAGAATCAAAACGAATGTCACTGGTATACAGGTCACATAGCAGGAACCGTAGACAGACCCTAAAGGAAAAGCAAGAGAAACAAAGGCATACATGAATTTCCCCCAATATTCTTCAATTTTCCTGTTGTTTTCAGATGAGAGATGAATTTTGCTTTGCATATTTTGTCTCCCTCAGTGTTGGGGGATTTTTGGTCCAAGATGGGCTTTTCAAGTCTATGTCATGATTTTTGTATCCACAAGAAATTCTTTCCAAGGAACTCACAAGATTACTGTCTACTGGCTGACGAATCAGTACTTCTTCTGTGTTTAAATGGTGCTATGCTATCCTAAGATTTGTAAATGTTTTTTTTTCTGATATGTTTCTTTGGTATACCAATATATGCCATTTTGCCTCCTGACATTGTAGTGTAATTTCTAAGAAAACTTGCTGTAGCTCAGAATGAATAGTGTATTAACTGGTACATCCCAGTGACAGCCTTTGCTACTACTGCTCCAGGATCTGTGTTGGTTTCAGAATATAGTTTAAATGTATATTTTGGATTTTTTTTTTTTTTCACTGTGTGGGGAATATTTCTATTTTAGTATTTAATTATTCATTGGCTGTGCATTTTTGGTCACTTTTATAGAAAACATTTAAAATCTTCTATATGAACATCAACTGCTACCAGTGTGGTTACACTTCTCCTTCTGGGATACTCTCACAGCTTTGGCTGGCAGAGGTACTCAGAATATATCCTCCTATGCATTCTGAGTCACAGCATTTTTTCTCACATGTGGATCAGTAGAGCCTGAATTTAAAAGGGAGTAAGCTTTCCAGTAAGAAAACCTCAGATCTGAAACACTGGAAAAATTATCTTCAGTGATCTTCAGAAGAAGTTGTTAAAAAAACTGTTAAGGGCTTCCATTCAGGTTGAGATGTGGTAAGAATTGATCTTTAGAGCCAGCATTAAATATTCTGTTGTTCTACATTAACTTCCATTAAGTGCTTTTTGTGGTATTACTTCATTAAAATAATGCATATCTGTGGAGCTTCAAGAGCTACAGCACAGATCCACAATGGATTTTAAACATCTAAATCTCTTTGATTTCAATAGGATGTGAATTTGTCGGTGTCTCAATGTTCAAAATTTTTGTCTATGTTTTGCTAAAGCAGTTGGTAAAAATCACTGATGTCTTGTTTTTGAAGAATCAAGCTTTCTTTTTGATGGAAAAAAAGATTCACCAATATTATTTGTGATTTTAATTCTTTAAGTACAGGTTGTTGTGATTTCAATTTAATGGACATCATCAGCTATGGTAAAAAACATTTCATGTTAGTCATCAGGATGCTTTAAGAAGTTTTGTAAGAGGGAAATGTACTTTAAAATGTGAATATCTGTTAGCATTGGATTATACTGCTTGATGAAGCTGTTAAGAAATGCTGGTTGCTTTGAGGGAAAAGGAGTATCATCACTTCAAGTGCATGAAAAGTCAAAAAATGCTCCTTAGTTCCTACAGCATACAAAAGGTGTAATAGAGACTAGTAATTGACTGCAATAGCTTTTGACTATAAAAAATTTTTATAATTTTGATATTGATCAAAAATATTTCTGTTTCTTCTCTTACTTTTGTGTCCATTTCTCCTGATGTTAACAATTGCAACATCTATGTTCCTCTTGCAACAGTGGCTTTCAGCCTCCTTCAGTTTCTGGTCATATTGTTTGTAATCAGAAGAACAAAATATTTGAGTCCAATTCATTATCAAAATTTCATTGATCTTTTCATGTCTAGTGACATAGGATGCAATCTAATCCCTTTTATGTGAGTCACAGTTTGGGATATGGCCCTGAATTCACCATCTGCACCTCTTATTTATTAGCTATTTACAAATGCACCTACCATCACCATCAAGGCTTTGGGCATAGCAACATTCCACTTTAATTTGTCGTAGCATAATAAAGTAATAAAGCAAAAGTAGTCTTGGCAAAGAACTGCCTTAACCACAGAATGTCTCTATTTATATTAAGCAAGAGTTAAAGGTATCTGAAAATAGCTGAAGATCTTAAGATAGTCTTTTCCAGTATGTGATATATTGCATGATTTATGTTCTGTGTGAGTGGGCGAAGGCCAAGTATGGCCCATACACAAGTGACACAAGATCTTGCAGTGCTTCTTGCTTTCTGTTGCTTAATGTTTTCAGGCCTCTGTGAAGATTGTGTCAAAACTGCCAACCTCCTACAGAATTAGGATGTCTGAAGTGGCACACAACCCGACAATTAAATCCTGACACTTGTTGAAGCAGAAAAGGTTAGACACAAAAGATTAGCATCAGATAATAGGGACACTGACTAATGTGCTTGAGTGGGAGGATCATCACAACCATTTTGGTGTCTAGGGGGCTGGAAACAAGCTGATGAGAAAACATGAAGTTTCTTAGATCACTTGTGTAGTTCCTACAAAAGCAAAAGCTTCTATTTGTAGTTTATTACATTGAATTGTCTTCTGTTATATTTTCTATCATTTCACTTTATTTTCTACTTTGACTTTCCTCTCATTCTTAAATTCACTCACAAACAATAATTTACCTTCAGAGAAAATTGAAAGAAAGTGTTTCCTATAAAACTAATGAAATGGTGAACTGTTTAATAAGATTTGGGTTTTATTACTAAATTTGGCCTTTATTATTAAAAAGAAGAGAAAAAGGAAAATGTAAATTTTAAATCAATGAACAGAAAATATCTTTACCAAGAACTCATGTTTCAGAAACATCACAGTAGTAAATCCAAACTGCAATCTGAAAACAACATAATCATGTGCCATATAATTTTATGTTTTCCTAACTTCTCTGTATAGTCTTTGTCATGAGCAGAAAACAGATATATGAGCATGTTTCAGTAGTTTAGAAGTAGAAGTCCTGGCATTCAGTCACTGTGTCAAAGAAGCTTTCATGTTTTTAATCCCATCTCCATTTCACAAAAGAGTACCTAAACCATTCTTGGGAGCAGAGAAAAGAACTCACATTTGGCATTATGCAATATATAATATGTGCTCATTGTAGCCCTGTGAACTTTTCAGATGACAGATGCATGCTGGTTGATATTCTTTTCTACAGAGTACAGAACACACTACTGGGTCACCAATTGCCTGTGTCGTTGCCTTAAGATGTATCTAAAAAGAGCAAACCCCTATTATTTTTTTTACTCCCTACTAAGAGATCCTTCCAATAACTAAGTGAATAAATGAATTAATTAATAAGAGAAATAAATCTACCCTAAAGGGATAAGCTAATCTTTGAAGGACAAATGAAGGAAATCTTCTAACATCTCCTAGCGAGTTCTTCAGCAGTTTTACACCAAGTGTCCTAATTTCCACTTACAGTATTTATTTTTAAACACTGACAATATTACACAGCCTAAAATCTCTTTCTTAAAGGCACTACTCAGAGTAACTATCTGTATATATCAACAAAGCATGTATAACATCTATACCATGAGTACACCCTATATATGGCTCTGGTTTCAACTTTGGTGTCCATGTACCTAACATTTAGAAGTTGCAGCTGCTAAATTTTAATACCTAAATCTTACCTGGCTCTTTCTATCCAATGAGTAGGAAATAGAACCCATTCAGAAGCATTACTAGTTTTTGGATTGCTGGTGGAATATGTACTACCACATATCCAAAGACAACACTAGTGCAGCAAAAATCTATATAGTACAGTTAATATAACTTATTTATGGGCAAGATAATTTTAAGCTCAGATAACAGATTATGGTCAATGTTTTTTTATTTTTTTATTTTTTTAAGTAATAAATGACAAGGCAAAAAAAACCCACAAACATATCATGGAGAAATTACCAAATTGCTACTCCTACATAATGTTATGATAATACATAATATTATCATAATATATGGAGGATGGAGGGGGGGAATTGTCCTGGGACGTGTATTTATCTTTTATAGTCAAATATACTTCTTATGCTCTTATGTGCTCAGAAATCCCTTCATTATGTTACTTAACAGGATCATGAGAGCTCAATAGTTTAATCATGAACCATAAGAAACATTTCAGGAACGTTAATCAAAGGTAAATAAAATAGAACTTTTTTTTCATGTCTATGTGATCAACAAGAGAAAATTCCAGGTCACTGGTTACAAGCACATTTGTCTTCTGATGATTACAGGATCATCTGATGTGTTTCTATCCAATCTGAAATGTCAGGTGTCAATTTTTGCTGTACAGCTTTCAAGTTTACTGGAGATTAACATTGACTGTCACTCTTGTTGCACTGCCAGTGAGAAAGTCATAGCCATGTAAGTGTTTGAATTAGTATTACTGCATTTCTAGTCACTTTTTAAAGTAGACCCCTGAGGCTGAAGGAAAGACATAGTGGGAGAAAGTCCCTGTTGTTAAATATTATGTTCATCCAGGCTGGGTAGAAGATAATCAGTGTTCAGTATTCTGATACCTTTTAGAAGTGGTACAGTGACACAACGTTGCAGATATTAAGTAACCGGAGAAAAAGAAAAACTAAACAAAAAACAAACCAACAAAGAACACTCCCCCCAACAACCCACAAAAAAACCCATAAACAATAACAACAACAACAGAAACAAACAAAATAAAAATATGTAACACTGAAATAAAATTATCAAAGCCAGAAAAATAGTTACAAAACAATGTATACAATGTATTTGGCTAGAAAGTACACTTCTCATTGTATTCATCACAAAACTTGGAAGAAAAGATCTGAAGACAGGAAACAAAAAGCAGATTAGACAGTGGATAGCAGAGCCAGAGGCAAGTAAAGAAAGTCTGCGCGAATGGCTGTGGAACTCACCATAAGGCCCAGATGCTATTGCTAGAAGAATATCCTCCAGAGGCAAACTTGCAAATCCTACGATGGCTAAGTAAAAAGAAGAAGACAAGGTGAAATAAGCTAACAAAAGAAACAAACAAAGGAAACAAGCGAATCAGGATGTTTTTGAGCTTCATTTCATATATATATGCATATATATACACATGTATATATGTGTGTACATATGTGTGTGTGTGTATATACATACATACATATATATGTATATATATACACACATATGTAGGGCAGTGAAATTCCCAATGTGAATGCTGGCTTCCACTTAAGGCCCTTGAAGTCAATCCAGTTAAACTGAAAAAAACCCAAAGTAAATGTGCCTAATTTGACCACACTTCCTGAGAAGTGTAGTTTGTTTTGCAATCTTTAAGCAAAATATTTTATTCTATTCAGCTGTTCAAATGAGCTGGAAAACGTAGGGAGGGACTTGGGCTTCTCCAAAGGTTTTTCAGCAGCTCTGCTGGATTCCAGAAGTACCCATGCTGTAATGGGTTCTCCCTTATTGCAGTACTGCTGGTAAGTTATACTGGGGGGTAGGGAGGGGAGAAAGAAAGAAAAAGAAATCATTCTGGTTAATCTAGTATTTTTTACAAGTCAGCTTGTGGAAACCCCATTGAAACCACAGCTCAGCCTGGGGAAAGGACTAATAAAAGTTTGTTCTCCAGAGAATAACTGAAGGCAGGCAAGGAGAAAGAAAGAAACCCACAAGTTATCCATCATATTTTTTTTTTGTCCCAGTCCTAATGCAAATTTGAAGGATGAATTAAAAAAGAATTCTAACTTCTCCTTTCAAGGATTAGACAGTGTTCACACATCAGCTGCTCATTCTCTCTTCTAGATGACCCTTTAGATAGATAGGTGAAAGTAAGGGAACCATTTTTGCTGATTTAGAGCTTCTGTGTGATGACTTTTACTGCCCTTAATCTCTTCAGGCAGTGTATCCAAAGTTACTGTATACAACCCTTGTGATTCATTAAAAGTCAGAACTAGACCCAGAAACTGACAAAATCTTGGGCTCCCCGTTCTGGAGGCTGTTTGTAACATTTTCAAAGATAAAGAGTCTTTTTGTTGTCCTAGATGGGAAACAGATTTCTTAGGTGGTGAAATATTGGTGTAGTGTGAAGTCTGGAAGGAGCAATGTGAAAGATAGCTTTTCAACTACATAAGCTTCTTGCAGACAAATTTGGATGGAAAAGATGTTCTATCTTTAACCAATTAGCTGTTCAGAGATATCTGAGGATTTAATCTCCACCTTTTTTTTTTTTGTTTGTTTTTTTTTTTTTTTTATATGCTACACAGTTGTAGCAAAATTCTTATAAAGTCTTGTCCTTTTTCTTCTAGTTTATTTATATCTAGACTAAATATGATGAAAAATTTGGGAGGCTGATCCATCTGATGTTAGAACATTTATTTAACTTTGTATCTACTGTGGGTCAAATGTGATGCCTGGTGCACCTTGAAGGCTTCTTCCCACTTTCTCGAACTAGGGAGTTAGTTTGTTAGATAATCTATTAGTTCACATGCAAGAGTTTTATTTCAGTGGGAAAAAGTCAAGGAAAGAATATTTATCATTCACTGCTGAACTTCATGTTATCTGTTAATAATCAATGGTCTACCTAGAGAAATGTATTTGCTTTTATTTCTTCTGTATTTCAAACTGTGGCTAAAATATTTCTTTTGAAACTACTGTAATTTTAAGATTGTTGCTTTGTAAACTCTGTAAAAAACCCCACAAATTTATTGTAGAAAGAATCTGGATTTGAGTGAACAATTTTTTAAAATTAGTTTATAACTAATAATAATTTGTTTGCCTTAATTTTTCTATTACATTAAATATGAGGTAATTCAGTAATCAAGGAATACCAAAAAGATTCACTAACCATCTTCAAACAGAAGCAATGGTTTGTCAGTCACTAAAACTTGTAAAATATGTGAACTTGAAGAAAATATCACAGGTAAAAATTAACAGCAAATAGTATTTTATGTGCCAATGTCTACATAATTCATTGTCACAGCCCCTGTAGTTTAAATTCTCTAAAGTGTTGTCTTAACAGTAATGAACTTTTTCCTCTGCTTTGATTAGAGATATGCTTCTGCCCCCAGCTGAACATTTTTTTGCTGACAAGCTGATGTTTTCTTCTCCTATTTAGAGAATAATCACAGATGTAAGCACTGAGGTTAAAAAGTGAGTTTTGCATCCAGATCTTTTGCAGATAGTAGTATCTGCTCAAGGAAAGCTTGTTAATATATTTATTGTTTTAGTCAAGGAATGATCATTTTTTTCTGATTTGCATCAATGGATTTTAAAATACCTGCTTTACACATTTTAATGAAGTTTGGTTTTACTTTGTATTTTTCTAGGTCTTCAATCAACTAGACCTCTCCTATTTTCTGTTAAAACAATTTGAGCTGATAGCAGCTGTGCGTATATCGTGTGACACTAATTACTGAACTGTTCATTATAGCTGATCAATTGCAAGGAATGACTGTCAGTCCATTTAACTAGGAGTTTGTCAAATACAATGCAAAATTATATGGTGTCCTGGTGAGGGCAGCAAAACATTCAACATACATGCTTTTAATAAGCCAGTTGCTGTTCTATGCAGACTAATTCTGAAATTGTAAATGACAGGAAAGTAAGCTTTTTGATTTAGGAATAAATGCTAGGAAGCTGTATTTTCTCATTTTATCAATCGCTGATAGTTTTCGTATATTAATAATAAACTGTATATTTAGAATTTTTTCTTCAGACTTACATCCCAAATTAGAGTGGTTTTGCAGGTGAAGACAGATGCTTCAATTGGAAGCCATTAATCTCAAAGGAGAGCAAAAACAATTGTCAACAACCTCAATTTTTTTACTTCTTATGACTTGATATACACTAGTAAAAAATACTGGAACTAGAGTTGGCTATCTCTTGCAAAAAACATATTACAGAGTTTTGATGATTTAGAGTAAGTTCTAAAGTAATTCTTTGAAAAATAATTCTGATTGCCTGATATTGATGGAAAAGTATTAAATCTCAATATCTCCCCTCCAAGATAAAGATTTTCCTTTCGAAAATCTTTTGATTCTTGCAAAAATCTCAACTCATGCTTTTTTGTGTGCAGCAGAAACAGCTATCAAAAATAGCAGACAGTTGCAAAATTTACAAACATGTAGTTCTATGCAGGACTAAAATGAATGGTTGCCCTTTTTTTATTTGATATGGGGAAAAAAATGAGCCATGTGCCCAGACTTTGTAAATAACTAATTGTTTTGCCCATATGCTGCTGACTTTGGCTTCCTTTTTCCTTGATTTTTGTCAGAATCTCAGAATCTGAAATACGTATGATGGAAAAATGGTTTACATGATATGTTTCTGTCAAATGGAAAAGTAATGTCATGTTTCATGCTGCTCAAGAAGCAGAGAATATTTTTTAGACATAACATGGGCTGCAATTATTGTTAAGCATATTTGTTAGGTTTATGGAATTTCAAATACTCAATCTAAAACTAACTTTGAATATGAATTCCAGTTTATATTTCAAATCTGTCTGTTGCTTGTATGATGTATTTTCTTTTTGTATGATATGTATCTTGTTTAGAAGGAAAGGAAAGCAGTTCATTTTAAAAAGTTGTTTTAAAGACACTACTGTGAAGCTTTGGTTTCATGGCTTATACAAACCTGTGTAAGGGGTTATTTGCAAGGTTACTTTTCTCTTTTTTTTTTTTTTTTTGTTTGTTTGCTTATCTAACACTATAAAAATTAAGTGTTATTACATAACTCTCCTGGGGCTATTTTATGAAAGTGTGGAGATAAATAACCAAAACATATANGTTTTTTTAAAGGTTTTTTTTTTTTTTTTTTTTTTTTTTTTGTTTGTTTGCTTATCTAACACTATAAAAATTAAGTGTTATTACATAACTCTCCTGGGGCTATTTTATGAAAGTGTGGAGATAAATAACCAAAACATATAGGTGTAGAGGTGTGAAACTAATAACGATAGACTCTGTGTTCTTTCAAATTTACTTCTGAAGTACTAGATTGCATATTTTTTAAAGAAGGACATCTGTATTATTTGGAGAATTTAGACATTAACATTGTACATATATAAATTAATAAATAAATAGTTTGATAGAAAAATGATCAAGTTTTGACTTTATTATTATATGGGCCAATCTGCTGGTTTTCAAAATAAATGCCAGATTATATACATATGTAGGTTATTTGCTCTTCACCATTTTAAAAATGTTGTACTTTTCTGACTGCTTTTCTGATCACTTAATGAATTTCTCTGAAATTTTTAAGAGCGGGGTTTTCAGAAAAAAAATTAAAAAAAAAGAGACATTATGAAATCTCACCAATCTAAAATATCTATGGGGCATTTTGTTTCATTTTGAGTTTGGTTATTCTTTGGTTCTGTTTGGGGATTTCTTGTTTTGTTTTGTTTTGTTTTGTTTTGTTTTGTTTTGTTTTTTTCAAGGTATGAACAAAAAGGTTAAGCGATATTATGAGCACAGTTGCATAGCCACACATAGGGGTGATGTTCTTTGAAGGAGTCTCATTCATCCTCCTGTTCTTGCTATGGCCAGTATTGAGTATCCTTTTACTCTAATAAAGTGAAGAGCAGATGGATAGATGGACTTCAGGATAACCTGTGCATTAGAAATTCTCTGTGGAAAAGAAGATGGACATTCAACAGAGGAATTTTTGAGGTGGTGCTTCTATATGGTCTTCTGTCAAGGGTTTCAGAGAGGTGAGGATACTAAAGGGCATGTTAAGAGAAGACAGAAACTTTCTTGGAGAGGGGTTATTTGTTCTTTAAGTTTTTTATAGTTGTAGTCTTCAGGCTAAGGAGAGCAGTATGAAGGAATGCGGAAAGAAAGAGGAAAAAAAGGGAAATTCTACTAATGAAAGCAATATTTCTATTTGTGAGAAGTAATAAATCTTTTGCCTTCTGGTGCTTTCTTTTCTTTTTTTTCCTCATGAAGGTCAGTGGTCAAGAATGCAAGCTAAATTTCTGGAGTTTGAGGGAGATTAAACCAAACCGAAAATAATAAAGAAAACTAGACATCATGGAACCTAAGATAAAAATTTATTTATTATTCCTAACCAACCAAAAGGAAGGAGCAAAAATACAAATAACAATAAAAAGTCTCTAAAATCCTAAAAGGAAACAAAATTCATTCTTTCCATGCCTACATAATCTATCTCCTATATTTAGTAGTTCCATAGGGAAGTTAGGCAGACCAAACTGGTATCATGTTGATCCATATTTCTTAATTGATAAGCGTAAGAAATAAAATTACAGCCATGAGAATTGAGTGCATTATTATCCTATTTCTTCTCCCAGAATGCAATTTTTTTTCAAGATTACTGAAACTGCCTCAGGCTGTGATTTATGGATAATATGTACAGTGATAGTAGCCAGAAGTCCTAAACCTATAATGCATGTTGGGATTTTACTTTTTCTCTAATTCCCTCCTACCAAGGTTAAGCTGAGTATCCTCTGCTGGACAAAACTGGAGCTGAAACCTAGAGCATAAGAATTACTGTTCTGTGGCCTGTATTATGCTGACTAGTTTTTCTTAATGACAAGTTTACATGCTCTTCTTGAAATCTACCCAACAGGATAGTGGTCATGACAAGAAAATGAAAACATAAGGATACAGCAGACAGATAAATACTTTAATTAAAACAGCCTGCACGTTTCTTTACTTCAGCTTCACCAGGTAGTACGATATCTATATTTAGGTTTTCATTAGCATCCTTGGGGATGCTCTCACTCTTCTTTTTAATAAAAACAAAAACAAAAAACAAAACCCCAAGCAACCAGATAATTTTGATCAGTAACTTGCTAATAATAAGTGTCATTTTTGATCCCAACCCTCCTATGCTTGATTTGATAAGTGGATATTTTATAGGTCTGCTTGCTAGCATTTGCACAGAAATATAAAGTCTTTTAACTTTAAATTCAAACTTTTGTAGTAATAAATTCTTTGCATTTTCTTAACTTTTTTAAGTTATTTTGCTGTACAACTATATATTGCTATACATATGAGGTAGAACAAGCATATCCACACACTCAAGCATGTAAAAAAGTATACAGAATAAAATGTAATTAAACACATAGAGTTGAGTTCTATACAGAATATCTTTGCATTTACCAATCTAAATAAGCCCTCTGAAAAATCACCTACGAAGTGTGCAAATTATATTGTGTGAATATTTTTATAAGATGAGAAGGAAGAAGAGGGTTAGATCATCACCCTACAGGAAACAGTTATATGCATAGATGTTATGTTACCTAGCAACATAGGGCCCAATCTATTATTTACTCCATTTCTCCAATCTTGCTACAGTACATGGGGGAAAAATGACACACATTAAGTTTACTGAGTCCTTAATCTCTGGTTCAGCTGGTCCAGAAAGAAATGGAAAATGTGTATTTGTATATATGTTTCTGGATAAACATTGTGAAAGGCTTATCTCCCTGTACATGGCAAGTAGTCCCCAGTGTTAGCTAGTATTTCACAGGAGCTAGAAATGTGTTAAAATCTCTACAGACAGCAAGAAAAAGAAGAAAGCAAAATCCCAAACAAAAATAATTTTAAGCCTTACAACCCCAACTGTTGTAATAAAAGCAAGTAATTTACTTCAGGTTCTACTGATGTGACAGCATGGGACAAGTCTCCTTTATTCAGTCTTACATACAATGAGTATCATAGGGAATACACTTATAAGAAAAGCTGTTAATGTGCCTAAATGTTTACCAGAGGTTGGGGTTTTGTACGTAAGAAGGTTGGGAAACTTGCTGGAGACTTGTAACAGTTACAGTTAGCCAAAAATGGCAAAATACCTACATTCTTTTTCATAGATAGAGATATCTATATTTTTTCATCCCTGACTCTTAACACTGCAGTTTTCTTTCTAGCAGAAGATCAATTGCTAACAAGTAAGGAAGAGAGCACAAAAAGGTAATGATCCAAAACTTTTCAAAATAAAAACTTTCCTGTCAGTTGACTAGCGTAAGCTTGGTGTGCGTTTTCAGGGAATTCCTGATTTATGCCCATGTACTGTGCCTGTGGATACCTTCTGGATAGCACTTTTGGGTTTTTTTGCATGTTGAAAAAGAGGATCAGTCCTGCTGTTACATTGGGTCTTCAAAGGATACTAATGTGGTTTTGCAGGCTTTTAGAGTCTTTAAAACTTTCTAATCTTTTACAAACTGGAAAAGTCTTCATAGACAGACTTCTGACAAACTGTAGAATCTGCCGTTAATGGAGCAATCCAAATGTCTTTGTGTGCATATGTGTTTGTATATGCGTTTAGGACCTGATTTGCCATCCATGTGGGTCTTCTGTTGAGAACTCTTGATTTTATTTGTACTGCTGACAGAATAGGGTCATCTAGAGGGTCATCCGACTGTTACTCAGTTGTCATGTAGCACAGCATCCCAATTAACATTTTTTTTGGGGTCCTGACAGGCATTTTAATCAGCACAAGGGTTAAACTTTAAAAGCTGCATTGAGCTATTACAGGGTTTTTTAATCCTCCAACAGGTACTACAGTAATCACTGGTGTACTGTGTGGCCCTGTGTACAAGTACAGCACTGAAGTTCAAGACACATGATTAGGTGCATGTGCTCCAGAAAACACCGGGCTTACTGAATGTGAGGACTACTTGAGGAATAATTCACTACTCAGCCCTGAGGAAGGATAGCAACTTACTGTCAAAATGTTTGCAGAAACTTAGAGCAGTTTTGACACATTGGTAGATGATGCTGAACTCTAAGAGAAAAGAGGACCAGCAAAAACATTGAACCAGCCCAAATAACAGCCAAAACTGGTAGCCTACCTCATGAAATCAAAGTACATATTCATTTAAATAATCTGAATTCAGGTTAAAAGGCCTAAAATTGGATGTTTCTTTTCCAAAATAAGTTAGAATGCTTTTCTGCATTTGCAATCTTTTGTATTCTTTTAATTCATGTGTGTGTTTCTATCTAAAATTCAAAGCAAAATAGTTTTGGAATGAAAACTTAACCTTTTAATTGTGAAGTGTCCAACTAGGTTTTTAAGTTTATAAGTCTCCTCCTCAAACACCTTTCTATTTCCTCTGAATTAAATACTGCCTGAATCAAAATGATTAGTTAATTGTTTTTGTCCTCAAATTGGCTTTTTTCTCATGGAAGCCTGTTAGTCACTGAATTTCCCAAGTGGATCCAGTCATGAGACACTGATCTTCTGTCTGTGTCATGCCATTTCTAGGGAACTTCTGGAAGCAATGTTATCCGACTTCTATCACTGCTGCCTGCTTATGAGTGCGAATTCTAAATACTCACAAAAGCAAACCCAAGAGAAACTACTAAAAAGTGGTGATTACATGCATCATGACCTTCACTGTCTTACCTTTTAACAGTACCTTCTCTAGTCCTTTTCTTCCTTTCTTGTTATAGCATCTTAGCTCCCTCATCATTTGAAAAGTACAAGGGAGCTAATCCTGCCAGGTACTGAGTGCCTTTGATTCCTCTTAATTTGAGGAGATGAAATCACACAGCAAATCTCCTGAACAGCTGCTGAAGTGACACAGAGGTCCTGTGTATTTTGGCAAGTCAGGCATTGATGTAGCTGTGGTTGCACAGCTCTATTTCTGACAGGCAAGTTTTCAGTTCAGGCAGGTTTGAGAAATGGTGGCAATAAGATCTTGCCTCACTACACCTCTTCAGCTCCAACGATGCCTGCAATCAGAACAATTTATGAGTGAAAAGATAAGGCCAAGAGCAGTGCTTTGGTTCTTCTTTCTTGCAGTGGGGTTTAGCAACCTCAGGGCTTGAGCCTGCTGGCAATATTTTTGTATTCATAAAACAAAAGCAAAACAGCTCCACAGTATGTAAGATATGACACATTATTTTCTAGTATTACAAAGTTTTTCTTTGTTACTTTTGATCATTTAATTATTTATTTTTAAATTAATAACAATGTTTCAAGAACTTTGTTTCCTTTTTCTTAGGCACTGTAGATTACAGCTGCAAAAATGCCTTCTATAGAGTGCTACTAATCAGCAGTCCATGAGGAACTGTAAGAAGCAGCTTAGCAAAAGCAATCAAAACTCCTATAATCCAGGAAGTAGAAGGGAGAAGAACCCAAAACAAATACACTTAAGAAGCCACAGAGGCAATTAGGGAAGATGGCAATAAAATGAAACAATGATGAGTATTTGTATCACTGTCACTGCAGTAGGCCTAAATTTTCATCAGCTGTTCTGCTTTATTTTTAATTTTTTCAGCTAAACACTTTTGTAAATTCTCACTACATTAGAAAGTTAGGACCTTTTGGAAGGTCATTTTCTTCTCAATTTTTTTGCAAATAGACTGTTATGTAAAGTGGAATGTTAGTTAAAAATAATTGAAAATTATGTTTAACTCTCATAAATTATGAAACTAAAAGAGAAAATAGGCTCTGGTTATTTTGGAAACTGAGGAGCCAATCATTTACCTCAGTTGCAGTAATGCAGTCAATTCTGATAATATAACAATGAATTATTGTTTCAGTGTTTCAGGCAAAGATCAACTGCCAATTATATGTATTTTTTAATGGTATAATCTTACTGAGAAACATTTGCCACAGTCTTGAAAAAAAAATTCAATACTGTCTGTGCAAGTAGCTGGTTTTGAAGCTAGTAGTAGATGAGTCTACGTTCATCCCTAGCCAGTGAAGAATATATTTTCTGGATATTGCCTTCTTACAACTACTGTTACCCATATTGATCTCAGCTAACCACTGCAGTACACTGAAATCGATAGAGCTACATTCCTTGGAGTCACCTAAAACTAGAGCTCTCCATTGTTAAATCAAGTCCATTGACTTCAAATAGCTTTATTTGCACTGGAATGTTAACACAACACAGAGATAGCACTTGAATGCTAACACAAAACAAATAGGGGCATTCCCCCCACACTCAGAAGCCTGCATAAAACAATCTGGTGGGTTTGTGCTGATAATAATAGAATCTAAAAGTAGAGAAATAATTTCCTCTATCTTGTTTCTTTTATCCCCTAGAGGGCGGATGGTGTAGGAACGTATAAACTAATATACATTCTGATTTAAGTGCAGAAGTATCGTCATTAACCTGAACTTGCCTTGACTGTTTCTGGTTTTGGTGTAACTTGCTTGGCAAAGATATGCTATTTTAATTAAGATGACTTATACCCAGAGAGTATTCTGTAGACGAAGATCTAAAACATCCAGTGAGTGAGCATCCAGTGATTATGTGTTGCCATGAAGATAGAAAACCAAGCATGACCACCATATGTCCTGTCTGTCTGTTTATTAATGCAGATTAAATATTGCTGCTGTTTGTTGGATTTGCCAGTAGTAAGGGCAGTTAAGGAAACATTGAAAAAGAGGTTTATTTTGGACTGGTTTAGCTGTTATATATATTTATATATATATAACTGGTTAGATGTCTCATATATTTTTGCAGCTGCATCAAATTACCAGATTAGAAAAGAGAGATAGATGTAAGTGCCTAATCATGTGCTAGGAATTAACCTCGTGTATTTACTTCCAATGAAGAAACAGAGACTTGATTCCACTGAAATGTAAAGTTGACAAAATTTATGTCCATTTTTATCTCCCTGTAGAAAATACAGTCTTTGGAACAGTTAGGGCTTAGCCTATGGTAGAGCTGAGGGACTACTGTTTATGCTATTTTATTTTGTTAGCCCACACATATCTGCATCACATTTTTTATTCTTAAGAACTTGCATGTATAAGCTGATTGAACATATGTATGCATATAATAAATACATACATGCAAATATATGCATAGATCCATATAGCTGTATTTATGCATTTATACAAAGAAGAATCTGCTGAGTTGCTGTGTGGCTCACCAGAAAATATTTTTGGTTGCTCTCCTCCTCAAATTGCAGAGTTTCATTTGTTCTGCTGTGCCAAGGTGCTTCCCTCATTCATTAATCCACCATTATTTATATCTTGAATCTAACAGGATGTAGATTAGAGATTTAGACCACAAAAAACCAAACAAACAATCAAGCAAACAAAACACTAAAAAAACCCATCAAAAAGCCAAAACAGCCCTCTTGGATCTCTTGGATAAAGCCAGCCTTCACAGATGAATGTCCTTTTTTAATTGTCACGCTTGAGTGGCTCATATATTGGGTGGCACATCCTATACTGGGAGTATCAAAATTAGTTAATACCTTTGCAGTGGGTTGTTTAATCTTTCAAAGCCTAAAAACACAACTGCATTCTTCTTGTACAATGTAAATAAAAAAAAGATGCCAAAGTGCCTCTTATTTCTTAGGATGGATTTCATTACAGTTTAAAGCAAGGCCCCTTTTTAAGCAGAATATTGCTAAATAGGTCTGCTGGTTTAGACCAGTTTACCAGGACAAAAAAAAACCAACCAAACAAACAAAAAAACAAAAACAAAAACAAAAACAAAAACCACAAAACCCAAAGAGCAACCAACTAAAAATGTATTTAAAAAGGGAGAACAAATCTTTGCTTTATCACCATGTTCTTTCAGGCTGAATACATTCCTTTACTCTTCTGTTCTAGTTCAATAATTTTCTCTTTTTAGGCATTTTAGGTTATTTCATGGCTATCAAGTCACATCCATCCCCTGAACCTTAAAGTCATTTTCCATCTTCCTGTTCTGGACCATTTTATGCCTCTTATTTGTGCAAAGACATCTGGTACTATTAGAGGAAGTGGGATATCCTGACATCAAAGTTTTCCTCAGCATAAGGATCAAGTCTCCAAGATGTCACTAAGCTGAAAATGTTAAACAAAATTCAAACTAATTTTAAATTCTAGCTTGATAATGTTGCTATGTGGTATACTGATTGCTCCTTGCAAGTGATAAAACTTTGTTAACTTGTTTATTGATAATTACCAAGTAGTTTGGATTACATCTGATGGGATAATGTTGTTTAGCTTTGTTATTTGTGTATTTTAACCACAGACATCAAAGTTGTTCCACATCTGTTATCAAACTAAGACAAAGACAGACCCTCTGCTGTGCAGATAAACAGACAGGATTCTTATACTGCTATCAAATATGTGTTGCTGTTGCAACAAAGTAACTCCTACCCACCCATCCAAGGTGTCTCCCCACTGATTGAATTTTTAGTTCATTTTGCATACTGTCAGTATTGGTTTAGCATTCAGTTATGCTAAATTCATAAGAAGAAAGTGAAGGAGTTGTTTTGCAGTATTTTGCATCTTTAAATCAACTTGTTTATCTTTGGATTATAGGAGAAGGCACATGTCTGAAAGATATTAGAATGCATTTTCTTTACATCTGAAATCCAAAAAGAAAACAGTGTACCAACAGCAGGTTGTTAAATACAGTACCAGATGTCCAGAAAACAAATATCAAATTAACAATTTATGAAACAAATGCACAAATGTCAAAACACATTGTGCATTTCTGGCAGAAAAATGCTGGTTTAGCAATTATTCTGGCTTTAATTTTCAAACTTCTGACTGAACTGAAGATGGTATTACCAAGACAAAAGACTCCTGCAGGGTTTTCTTCATATTGTGCAGAAATATTTTTGTTAAAAACCAGCCCCAAACAACACATATAGTTCTGCGTTGGTTTGACCCTGTAAAGTACTGAGCATTTCCATTTTACCAAGAATTCACTAAAATTATGGACCATCCAAGTCTTTTGGATTCAGTTTCTATTTAAAAATTCTACAAAAACACCACCACCACCACCATCCCTCCCCCCCCAAAAAAAAAAATCCCCACAAACAACCCAAAACCAAAAAAAAATCTCCAAGAAAAACAAACAAACAAAAGCAACAGCAATAAAACCAACCATGTTTAAAGACTTGGAAACAGTTATAAGAAATCACAACATTGGTTTGGNAAAACCCCACCACCCCCCCCACCCCTCCCCCCCCAAAAAAAAAAATCCCCACAAACAACCCAAAACCAAAAAAAAATCTCCAAGAAAAACAAACAAACAAAAGCAACAGCAATAAAACCAACCATGTTTAAAGACTTGGAAACAGTTATAAGAAATCACAACATTGGTTTGGGGTTATTTTTCCACTTACCTGCATTTGTAAAAGAAGGTATGCCATATAAAATCTGTGTATGTTTATAGAAGCACAATGGATGGATAAGATTACCAGGTTTACTTTTTTAGCAGCAGTGCATCTATACTGGTTTGGATATCAAGAGAGCTTGTTCAGAGAGTCCTAAGGCTACCTAAGTGCTTTACAAATAAAATACATATTATTGCTCTAAACTATATACAGAATTCACAAAGCAATTTAAAAATGGCAGTAAAATAAACACTACATATCTTCTGATTTAACAACTAAGGCTGTGAGCATGTATGAGGAAATGATAGAAATTCTCAGTTCTTTCTCAAGTGATTTATAACCTTCAGGAGCATTCAAGCTTGTTTGCTCTTTCTTTTTCATTTCAACACATGTAAGTGGTAAAGCACCTGACAACAGCAATTTCTATATTTTAGCAATTTTTAATTTTATGGATTATTTTTCAGATTCTGCAAGTTCTAGATCATTCACATAAATGGGGGAGGTGACTCTAGCTATGATCATATGATCATCTAATATGGTTTTGTAATAGATCTTCATTTGCAATGTTTTTACCCCTTTACAAAACTGAAATTATTTGATATTTTTTATCACTAACTTGGACAGGATTTTTTTAAAATTAAAGTGTAAGTTAAAAAGTTTAGATATTTATCTCACTGTGATGTCTTCTTAAACTATGTTTAACCATACATTAAAAAAAAAAAAAAAAGTCAAGAATTTCTGGTCTGTTACAGAAAAACTTGAAATTTGCCAAGAAGGAGCTTATGAGCAATGTTTTGCCTTTTAGCTTCTTGGTGAAACCTTGACAGCTTCTGAGCTATAAAAAAATCCCATTATATCTAGTGAGCTAGGTGGTGATAGCTAAATTAATTATAGTTTTGAATTACACACAGGCTGAACAGAAGACCATAATAAATATTGTACTACATTGGACAAATTGTCCATCTAACCCTATGTCCCATTTCTCACAGTGACTACTATTAATTAAAGTGGTTGTTTGCAGCACCAGGAAGGTACGGCTTGGTAGGTTAAAGGAACAATTGAAAGTGTGGCCTACTTTTTGTTTCCTGTCCTTTATGTGATCAATTTCCTTTCAAGATTTTTGTTGTTGCTGCTGCTTAGTCAGACTATACATTGGGAGCTACTACACAAATTTACTAAAAGGTTGGCATTTTAGTTGTTTATCTACTAATTAATCAATTTTTTAATTAAATAAAAAAGGACACAGTCATTTCAGAAACAGCTGCTGGAATCTTCTAGCAACAACAATGCTATTAGGATGTAATTTCTTCTTTCTTTCTTTCTTTCCCTTTCCCTTTCCTTTTCTTTCCCTTTCCCTTTCCCTTTCCTTTTCTTTCCCTTTCCCTTTCCTTTTCTTTCCCCCTNAATTAAATAAAAAAGGACACAGTCATTTCAGAAACAGCTGCTGGAATCTTCTAGCAACAACAATGCTATTAGGATGTAATTTCTTCTTTCTTTCTTTCTTTCCCTTTCCCTTTCCTTTTCTTTCCCTTTCCCTTTCCCTTTCCCTTTCCCTTTCCCTTTCCCTTTCCCTTTCCCTTTCCCTTTCCCTTTCCCTTCCCTTCCTTTCCCTTCCCTTCCCTTTGTTTCTTTTCTTGTTACTATTTTAAATATCCTTGACTCTTTAGAGTGTCTGAATTTAAATGTTATTTTGTCATAAGACTGAGGTCTTTAAAGAGGTTGATTTTGTTGATGTCAACAAGATAATGCTAACTTATAAAACAGCTGATATTCAAAATGTTTGTAAAATAGTGTATGGAAGAAAATATTCCTAAGTGTTCACAGAAAAAGCACAAATTCAAGGAGTTTTTCATAATAATTAGGAAAATTGCTTCCCAAGCATAATATTTTTATGAGTCAAAATTCAGAACAATAAAGCTGTTGATACACATAATCAATAAAATCCAGTTTTATGACAGTCATCAACATATCACTCTGTTGTTTCACCCCTCATTTCTCTCTGATATGTTAGTAGAGGTGTAAAAGAAAAAATGAGTGAACAGCCCTCTGCAATATTGAAAGGTAAGAAATAGCAATGTAACATTCCTCTTGTATATTTATACTTTCAAATGAAATTTAGAAAACACAACTTGATGACTTTTCTTCTGTTTATTCTGCTTGCAAAAATAATTTCCTATTTTTCTTATTGCATATCTGACTACACCTAGATGGCAACTTTATGTTCAGCTATTCTTGAATTACACTAACAAACATTTCAACTGTTCATTCTGCTCAAAAAATAAGTGAAAAAGCAGACTTAAAAATAAGAAAGCCTATATTTTGTCAATGGAATATTATTTCTTGCAAACATTGCCTTACTGTCAGAGTTAATTCCTTGACTGGAATTAGCCGCATCTAAAATTAGCCATCTAAAAGTTAGTTAGTTTTAGCACAAAGTAAGGTAAGCAGTTTAAGGGTCTTTGTGATAAAGTGTCACAAATAATGCTTTCCCAACAAAATCTATTCTACTTGTTTTGTACATATTTTAGTACAAGCTGAATGGTAAATTCTCTCTAATGACTGTAAGGATGCCTAGGTGGGTATCTCAGACTCAATACTAAAAGCTAAAGCTATCATCAGACTGCTGAAATGTTCCATCATAGATTTGCTTCTGTTTCACTTTTAAAAGCTGGTTTTAAAAGCACCAAAATACTTTATTTAAATTATTTAAATATTTAATTGAAACAAAAATATTCTGTAATCACTTCCTACTTTCCTCTAAAAAAAAAAAAAAAA
>NDXB01013011.1:42953-87742 GCA_002631895.1 Agapornis roseicollis | reverse complement strand
GGTCCCAACACCGATCCCTGAGGGACACCACTCATCACCGGCCTCCAGCCGGACACTGAGCCATTGACCACAACTCTTTGCATGTGGCCATCCAACCAGTTCTTTATCCACCGAGTGCCCCACCTATCAAATTGATGTCTCTCCAATTTAGAGACAAGGATGTCATGTGGGACAGTGTCGAATGCTTTGCACAAGTCCAGGTAGATGACGTCAGCTGCTCTACCCCTGTCCATCAGTTCCATAGCCCCATCGTAGAAGGGCACCAAATTGGTCAGGCAAAATTTCCCCCTAGTGAAGCCATGCTGGCTGCCACCAAGCACCTCGTTGTTTTTCATGTGCCTTAGCATGCCTGCCAGGAGAATCTGCTCCAAGATTTTGCCAGGCACAGAGGTGAGACTGACTGCTCTGTAATTCCCCAGGTCATCCATTTTCCCCTTCTTGACAATGGGGGTTATATTTCCCCTTTTCCAGTCTTTGGGAGCTTTACCTGATTGCCATGATCTCTCAAATATGATGGCCAGTGGCTTAGCAACTTCACTCACCATCTCCTTCAGGACCCACAGATGGATTTCATCAGGAATGTTGATGAAATAATGATATGATGCACTAAGAATTTGAAAAGTGATATTTAATACAGGAACATGTGAAGGAACAAGAGCATTCTAAGTCTATAGACATTAGAAGTAATTCAAAATGCAACTTAAAAAGACATCTGGGTTAGAAAGTCACGGAGTTCAACTCAGAGCTTCCCTTGCTGGAAAGCAGCCAAAGGCCAGCTCTGGAAAGGGGGATATATTACAGTGGTTGCAACACTTTCCAAGTGTTAACAAGTGCCAGAAGATGTCCACAGCATGGACAAAGAATATGGCAACCAGTAAAACTGTTTTAATTGTGCAGATTATCTTCTGCGAGAGTTAAATTAGTTCAAAGCATGAAAGAAAAGACAAAGCCAAGAACACGCATGTCTTTGTCACAGACTGGCAAAACAGGGGAAGAAAAGCAGTTATCTTGATGGATATGATTCCAAGAGTCACTTGAGAAGATAGCTAAGCCATATTGGCAAGATTTCTACACACAGCCTTTGCTAATATTTCTTCTCCGTAACAGATAAAAAGCAAGTAGCATAAAACTAGAAAGCAAATGAATAATAAAATATTTCTACTGCTAACATTTAGCATACTTCAAAGATCATAACAAAACCATGTTCAACTGCACTCAGCAGCTATTCTGCTTATTGCAAAGAAAAGCTATCTAGTAAATACTTTTATGATTTGGGAGTGATCCAGCCGTATGTAATCATGTTTGAAATGAAAGTCTCTTATTCTGATGGTTGTACTCTAATGGCCCTGCATATTTTGACAATATTATTAAATACTGGTGTACTTCATACCTCTTCAGTCCTAATTCATTAAACAAAGAGCTTCAGAGCCTTCTTTCTGTGAAAGCAGGAAGGAAAAAAAAGGCCGAAAAAAAAGGCCAAAAAAATAGGCCAAAAAAACCCACCTCAATTTTCAACACTGAGAAATTACTTAATGAAAGAAACCCAAGAAGTGGTGTCAAAATTAGCTTAATTAAAGATTCCACAAAGAAGCTTTTTTCCACCTATGAATAAAGCTGGGAAGGATGAAGTATATGAGCATTATCTTTGATCTTTGCTGAAGTCAAGAGAGTGCATCACTCTCCTCAGAAAATCCTTTAAGCCTAGGCAGATACATGATAAATTCAATAATTCATGTCCAGCATCAGAAAGGGAAAAAAAAAACCCTAGTCTTCTAATATCAAAATGCACACCAGCTTGATAAGCAGAGAACAAGAATATATGGGGCTGTTCAGCCTAGGGAGGAGAAGGCTGCATGGAGACCTCATGGCATCCTTCCAGTATCTGAAGGGGTCCTACAGGGATGTTGAGGAGGAACTTTTCACAGGGGACTGTAGTGATAGGACAAGGGGTAACGGGTTCAAACTTAAACAGGGAAAGTTTAGACTGGATCTAAGGAAGAAATTCTTTACTGTAAGAATGGTGAGGCACTGAAATGGGTTGCCCTAAGAAGTTGTGAACGCTCCATCCCTGGCAGTGTTTCAAGGCCTGGTTGGATGGAGTCTTGGGTGACATGGTTTAGTGTGAGGCATCCCTGCCCATGGTTGGAACTAGTTGGTCTTAAGGTCTTTACCAACCCTAACTATTCTATGACTATATGATTCTACCCACCCAGCACAAGTCAGCTTTGGAAGTCCTAAAGAGCCTGAGAAGATCAGAAAAGGGGAGAGCATCCAGCTGAAGGAAAACCTCTAACCACAAAATACCTGACAAGGCTGACAGTATGCAAAAATCAGAGCTTTCACTCATATCATGCTGTTCCTTATGGGAAAAAACCTCTCATTTGTTGTTAGAGACAAAAGAGAGAAAGGACATAGAAAATAATTTGTAAGGGTAGAAGTTGCAGGCTTGTCCCACCTATCAGACATAGTGGGGTTTCTATTCTTAGGCAATAGGAGATGTCTGCATTAGACATGCACAGCCTGAAAGTGCCACCTTAGGTTGCCACCCTATTATCCCACTATAGTCAATGAAAAGCAATAGGCATGTTCAGTATATGAGTTATCTGATCTGTTTTACAGAGCTGCTTCAAACTGGGATGAATTGAGGCTTAAAAGCAACTAGTCTCCCTGCTGACTGCAGAGAAAAGGAGACAAGTTCATACATAGGCATTTACATTTGACCAGGTAGCTCCTTCTCCAGGTTTCCAAATATGAAGTGGCTTCATTCAAGGGGAATTTCCACAGGCATATAACTGTTGGTGCCAGCTTGCAGGCCATGGACAAAAAAACCCTGATCTTCTGGTGCCTCTTCCAAACTCCACAGCTTCTCATGATCTGTCATCTTCCATCAACATTTCATGGAGGAACAGGCAACTGAGTTTTCAGATACTCTACAGACATCCTTGTCCTTTTCAACCAAATATGGGTTACTAGGTATAGACCTGCATTCTTTATTAATACTGTATTTTTCTCCATCAAGTATCTTCAATGACATATAAAAGGAAACTAGAAACTGCCTTATCTAAGGGCGCTACTGGTTATATCCACTATGCTTTTACTCATTAGCCTTGAGCAAACAGGGAGTTTACTTACTCAGCAAGTTTGCTTGATTTCTTACACACAGCCACCTAGATGGGTAAAAAAATGGTTGTCCAGAAAGGATGTGCAGTCTCCATCCTTGGAGGCTATGAAGACCCAATTGGATAAAAACCTGAGTAACCTGGTCTGATCTCACAGCTGACCCAGCTTTGAGCAGGACGTCAGACCAGAGACCCCCTGAAAGTCTCTTATAAACTAAATTATGCTGAGATCCCTTTCTCATTTATTACACAGGTCCAAAAAGTAACAAAGCCAACAAAAAAAAAAAAAGAAAAAAATCTATTAAAAGCCTTTGAATTAAAGATTTTAGTCCCCAGATTCCAAAATGATGAAAGTTCAGGTTCATACCAGTATTGATATATTCTTGCCCTTGTCCAACACTTTCCCCTACTCATTTGTCATTAGCCATGGTTAGAGACAAGATACTGGACAGACAGACCTTTGGTCTGACATAGTAGGCCTTTTCTGATGATTGACATATGGAAAAATGAGGTATTGTGTGTCTGCCAAGCCCAACACTAATATGTTGTCAGAGGTTTCCATGGAAGCAGCACGGAACAGTTCAGTGCCAAGAGTGCTGCATACATAATGCTTCTGGAAAACTCAAACTGCAGATTATTAGAAAGATAGAAGAAAGTTCACACCACAAACCATGCTGTATGGCAGGGAGGTAACCAAAGACAAGCTGCTGCATCATGCATCTGCAACAGCTCCATGGTTCTGCTCCTAGTGCTCCATGCTACTGTTCCACACTATTGCTGATATGAACATATCCAGAGGTGCTGAACACCTGAAATCAAAGCTTTTAAGAAAAGAGGTTCCCAAAATGAGATTCAAGGATTAGTCCTTCTGGAGCAAAGAGCCGAACCTCAAAAATCTGATGGATTTGGGAATCCCTCCAGGATGCTTGCTGCTTCTTACGAGTAGTTTGGGAGTTACTCCATTGCTGTATATGCTCCTCACCCTACTGTGAATCTCTGTGTGGTGACCAGCGACACCAATGCCCACAGGCAGGAGCCACCTCTGCCAGCAGCCTCCGCTTTGCAAGGAGGGTGCTCATGATTCAGAGCACATCCCAAAAGTAACCCTACAATTGTCCTTTGCTGACTTTTTCATACATATCTCTGAATGCACTATTAGAGGGAGTAAAGTAAAAGAGCTGTGATTAGTATTAATACAATCACTGTGTGTTTCAGTCAAATCAGTAAATTGCAGATTCCCCAGTCACTTTTTCAGCTGACTCTGTATTTTTCAAACTCCACAAGATAAAGCACAACAGATCTTGTAAAGTCTGGCACCACTGGGGGTTCAAAGGAGGAAAGTGGGAAGGGAGGGAGAGAGACAGAGCCGTCAAACCCATTGAAGCATTTCTGGAAGCACTCAGATGTGGTGGTGTGGGGCAGCCTGGAGTAATCAGAAGCAGCCCAAAGCAAAGCTGTCGGCAGCTGACCCAGCAGACCCACAGGAAGTCTCTTCCACCTCTGCCCACGACTGCCAACAAAAATGGAGCAAGACTAATCAACTGATTAGGTGAACTGCTTAAATCAACTGAATTTATCATCCATGACCAATGCAAAGGTTCTCCTTCAGTGTTTATGAAGTCAGTGGTATTGGGGATGTTCACCACATCTGATATTTCAGCAACCCCCTTCATAGGTGAAGGTTTAATTTGCCAAATGTTAATTCCCAAATGTTTCAAGCAAGCACATAGAAATCAAACATTTCATTCCATCCAGATTTTACCACTCAGGCTATTGCTCACTTGTACTAACATCATGTGAAAAGTTAACCTGACTAACATCAAGCAAAATAATAGCCATAACATATGATTTACCATATAAACAACCTTCTTTTGTTATTTTTACAGGAGTTAAGGTAAATGCAAAAATAATCTTTTCAGTAGACTGCAATGATTTTTTTTATAACACCTTCCATAGGACTATGACTACAAGCCTCACATAAAAAAATATAGCAAAACATCCTGAAAAATGCTAGCCAAAGCTGGATCTAGGCTGGTTTATACTTATAGCAGCAACATAAACTATACTATGTTAGTGTAAGTACCAGTATGAATGGTGGCATTTGTCACAGACCTTCTAAACAAAAGATGGTTGGAAACCAAAATATCTTTCCTATTGAAATACCATATTATTGGGAAAAAATATAATGACGATAGTTTCGGATCAAGAATAAGTAATCACATCAGAAAAGTTAATGCCTCTCCTTGAAATGCAAAAGACAGAAACACAATCTCCTTAACCAAATCACAATGGGGATTTGAGCCTGAATCTGTTCATCCATGACTGAGTTCTCAAGAGATCAGGCTAGCAAGCACCCTCAGCTGAAATTCTCTAATGTGCTTGGGTTTGCAGAGATAATTGCAAAGCATCTTTGTTTTATTCTGCAGAGGAAGAACCGCTCTAAAATCCTTATTATTTCTAAAGAACTGGAAATGTTGCCTAACAGTTTCTTTTTTCCCAGATGAATATTGGTAAAAGACTGATTTTAGGAGAGCTCTGCAGTATTAGGGATTCAGATGGAGAAGTTCAAGAGAAATATCACTGGTAGTGCAGAACTTTTTTTATATTGTCATAAAGCCAGGAGAAGTCAATTAGGTCTAGTACTTCATTAATGATGTTCACAAATCACATTTATGGCAAGTCTCATATCTATTGCTCCGTTAGAATACGCCATTTGGAAAGACTGGTTTTGACACCCTTATATGATGGCACTGCAGCTACTGCTGGGGTAATTAATTTTTACTTGTGCTCTGGAGAAACCAAGCAAAACTTTCTAAGGCATTTGGCCAATTACACACTCTTTAGGGCAATGAAGCCTTTGCAGAAAGCTTGGCTTTATATTGCCACTATGATCAAAGCTTTAATGAAATTGCTTCGTGACAGAAGCCACTGGACTATTGAGAAAAAGCTACAAAAATAAATTAAAGCACAATTGTGAATCTGCAAAGAGACATATCTTTCAGGTTTCTGACTTTTTATTAATGTACTCCTCCAAGCAACCTCCCCTGTGTACAGTTCGAACAGATATTATAAGAACACCTTTTCCTTTTGATAAATGATAAAGGCCATCCATGGGATCTTCATAATGGGAGTGTTGTATTCCCTTTGTTTTATTACAGTATTTCCAGAGGAAAGGTGTTACTCTGCTCTCATGGGGCAAACATGGAAGAACGAGAGTTCCTTTATGGATGCACTGGCATAAAAAACTACAGAGGAACCTGGGGAATTGCAGGCTGTTCTGCAGCTCTGATACAGCACATCCCCACTAATATATGTGTCAGAGTATTGTAAAAAAAATAGCAGTGAAGTTTAAATAGAGCAATAAAAACTGTAGTTTAGGAAGAGACAAAACTTTGAAGATCCTTCCTGACTGTGGCTCCACTGTACGCACAGCGCTGCACCAGCATGATATACTCACACATGTGCATGGCTCAGGTGCACGCAGTGGGGTGCTGAGTTTGCACAGTTTCTTGGCTGCAGCCTCATTTACAAAGTGTTTCTGGGTCGCAGGGGATGTTAATGAGTTTTTTGAGATGCAAGTAGAGGACATAAGGCACCTGCAGCACACAGGCACACTGCAGCTCAGCCAAGCATCCCTACATTCCTCAAAGATCAGAGAGAGAGAGTCATGTGCATCCCAGGTTAAAGACTACCCCAGCACAGTATGAGATTACTGAGTCATGCAGTAACTTGCACATTCCTGATCAAGCCAATATATGAGCCCAGCTGGTGAGTTACCCTGAACTATGTGCTGCAGGTCAGCTCCTCAGGCACCGCAATCCAGCAGCATCAGAGGCCAATGGATGCTGCAGTAAGCCTGTGAAAAGGGAGAGTGAAGGGATGGAGGCAGGCTTGGGGGAACAAAGCTAACAGGGAGGAGAAGGAAACTCTCTAATAGAAAGTACATCTTTGCTGTTGTTTTTAACCCTGCTTTTCCTAAATTCACCCTTGATCTTTTCTTAGATTCTCAAAGACAAAACACAAGCATAAAACACTTGTGAAAACATGCCCTCTGCAGTGCAGAGAAGAGCCAGGCTCCAGCACAAAGCCTTCACCCAGATTATGTCTCCTGAATCTGTACTGTGCAGCATCATTACCTGTGAAGGCATTCAGGTGCAGAATAACTCTGAAAATATACCAATGTCTATACAAGGAGCCCTTTGTCTGACTTCCTGAGATGCAGTCCCAGCCACACAAGATGGGAATACCAGATAAGCAAATTGATCTGTATCTTGGTGCAGACCTGCACTTTGGTGATAGCAAAAGCCACCCTGAATGACCATCAGCATAGAAAACAAGTGGAGGAATTAATAATCTTACTGGATGTGATCCCATGATAATTATATGTAAATGCAAAAATAAATCACAGCCCTTGGTAAATGCTCTCTCACAAAGAGTAGAAACTTCATCTCTTTTGGTGTTTCACACAGGATCCACAATATCCATTTTCTCTTTCAAGATTGTCTTCTTTTATATTTGATTGGTTTGCCTTTACCAAGTAGGCTAAAGAAAGGTATGTGAAAATTCTGAAATATAAATGCATTTCCTGGTTCATGTTTGTTTAACTTCTTTAAAGAATGAATAACACATAAATTCCTATTTACTTGTTCCTGTTATGTTTTTTCATTTTCAAGCCACAAAAGTAGTGCAAGACATCAAGGGGAACAGAGTGGTGCAGAAGTGATCAGCAATGGCAGCTGCTGGGGACCTAGCAAGAGCAGCTCATCAGGATATCAAGGTTTGTTCCAGGGTGGAAATAAGGAATTAGAAATGTAAGCTTCATGAAGACCTGAGTTAAAAGATAAAAGGGCTGAT
Organism: Agapornis roseicollis; assembly: GCA_002631895.1. Classification (NCBI taxonomy): domain Eukaryota; kingdom Metazoa; phylum Chordata; class Aves; order Psittaciformes; family Psittacidae; genus Agapornis; species Agapornis roseicollis. The sequence goes on along the minus strand of NDXB01013011.1, from coordinate 79,769 downwards.
TCCTGTGCAGCTCACAGACACACTGGCCCAGGGATCACAGAAGAGCTTTTGAAGTCTAGACAGGAGCTCTCATCCGTGCTCCACCACTCCTGGGTGACCCCAGTGAAGTGTTGGTAATCTTCAGCCAGGAGGATCTAATGCAGTATTTACTGTTAAAAACCTGCAGGCAAGCTACAGCTGAAGAGCACAACAGCAATAAATGGCAAATCAAACGCTGCAGGGTTCACAGGTGTTCATCCTTCAGTTTTGCACTGATTTTCAGAGATCAATCCACACCACACCAGAGGAGAGATGGAATGTGGAGCAACACTCGGCAGCACATAGCACAGCCTGAGGGATGCTCACCCTATTAGCCAAGAGCTTTTGCCAAATAAGCCCCTTTTTCACAAGGCACATCTGCTGGAAGAGCACAAGCAGCTACAATAACCAAGCAGTCTCACACTTTGTGTTGCAGGGAAGATACTGCTGTAGCTGAGTGTGGTGGTTTAACCCTGTCTGGCAACTAAGTACCACACAGCAATTCACTTGTTACCTCCCTGCCCCCTTGGGATGGGGAGGAGAATCAGTAAAAAGTAAAACCTATGGGTCCAGATGAGAACAGTTTAATAATTGAAATAAAAATTAAAATGTAATAATAATTAGCAATAAAAATAATAGTAATGAAAAGGAGATGGAGAGGCATAAAACATAAGAAAAATCCCAAGTGGTGCCCAATACAATTGCTCACCACCCAATAATTGATACACAGCCTGACCCAAGCAGAGATCTGTCCGTTTGGGGTGACTCTCCCTGGTTTATATAATGGGCATGATGTGCTGTGGTGTAGAATATCACTATCTTTGGCTAGTTTGGGTCAGGTGTCCTGTCTCTGTTCCTTTCTGGCTTCTTCTGCCCCTCCTCACTGGCACAGCATAAGACTGAAAATCCTTGATCAGGAGCAACAATTAAAACATCGGTGTGTTATCAGCACTGTTCTCAGACTAAAGCCAAAACAGAGCACTGCACCAGCTACTAAGAAATGAATTGACTCTTATCCCTGATGAAACCAGGACAGTGAGCTTCCCGGAAGACTTATAAAAACCACCAGCCAGATACAGAAAATAATCATGTTTAATGCAGCAAAAGGTTATCAGTAGTCCTCAGCGTGCAGTTGATAGGGAACGTGGTTTGTTGCAGGCCAGAGAGATGCCCTGAGAGCAGACCTTTGAGTCTTGGTGTGGGAGGGCTGTTCTGCTCCCCTTCTCAGTGGTTCTGCACCACAGAGGTCACTTCAGGCTCAGTAGCTCCATGCACCAGCTGCACTTTGAAGGTAAGAAATCCCGTCCCTTTTTGCAGTTGAATCCTCTCCTAATGGTAATGAAGCACTCAGAAAGAAAGCATTTACTTAGACAAACATCATCATCTGTCAAAGCCATGGCAATAATAAAGCCTCTGTTGCCAGTACTCACTTACGTTGAGTGATGGGTGGGTGGATTCAACAGCCATGAACTCTTAACTAAATGCATTTTTCCTATAAATTCCCCTGGTACATTAACTTTTACTGATAGCAAATAGCTGCCCCATCTCTAAGGAAATCCATATCAATCTTACAAACCTGCAGGACAGAGAAAATAGGCAGCTACTGCTGACTCAGACACATACCATGGCCCTGTTTATCCAGACCTTTGGAGCTCCTGTAGGCACTGCCCCAGAATGCCACTTTGCATAGGTGCAGACACTCATCTAGACAAAGCCCCAGAGGCAGGCAAACATGTCAAGGCACTAACTCCAAGATGCGTGAAGCAGGCTGTCGATTAAATGAGCTGTTGACACAGGCTTACTGATGGCAGTTTAAATGACAGGCTCCTCAGTTATTGTCAATGAGGACTGTAAAAAAATGTCAATGCATTTATTGCTCCTTTCATGAGATCAAGGCTGCTGTAAGACACAGGAAAACAAGACACAGGGTGCCTTCTAGCTGGTCAGAATGGCTGAGATGGCTGAGATGACCAAGTGGTAAAACAAGGAGCTACCTCTGGGTCACAGACCGTGTTGTGACTGCAGGTCTGCAACAGGATATGGTCACCAGCTCCTCTTCAGTATGCTTGATGGGTAGGCACTTGTGAATGATGAGGAGCAGCATAACTATCCTGCTGACACCAATCCACACCCAGTACAAGCCCGTGAGGAACCATCAAGAGGCAAGGAAGCCCTGGAGACAAAAAATATGTTAAAAAAGACCCTGTGGTAGGTGAGGTAAAAAGGTCCGGACACTTCACTTGGAGATTTGTATTTTGCCACATTTCTAAGACATTTCCCAAGGATAGGAAATTTCTGCCGCCAGCCCTGCAGAATTAATGAAAATCTTCAACTTCCCAAGGACCCTGGGGTCCCCTAGGGGCAATTGTCCCAATTAACATTTTCTTGATTGCTTGTCATTAGGCTTTCAGAGTGTGAAAAAGTGTTGTGAAGAAATCACAGTTCATCCAGGCAGCTAATCCAGTGGAACATTTTTAGTGCTGCATCTGAGTGAGGAAGCTGTAAAACTGAGAGAGAGAAACTGTGCTGAATCTTTCCAGCTCTTTGAGCAAATACCCCCCAAAGATTTTGCATGATTTCCCCTCTCCCAGCTGTAATTTAAATAGCTCAAAACCTATGGCTTGTGTAGGAGTTTGTTATATGCTTTGTTCTCTCATAACTTACACTTGAGACCTGGTGGTGCAGAAAATGTTGGCAAATTTAAGACTCAAGGCACACCAGGGAAGCTCTTCCAATAATCCCAGGGTGAATCAAGAGCTGAACAAAATTATTAATGGAGATAATAACTGTGAAGATGGGGCATAGTCTCTCTGTTTTTATCTCCACTGCCCACAGAATCTACACATGCAGACCTTTGCCTCTGTCCAAGGGCTGCCTTGAGCATTTGTTAGTGTGGATGTGACTGTCAAACAGGCTCACAAGAATTTGCAGCACAACTGTTCCATTAAAAATCTGAGGAACCTGTACTGTTAAAAAACACAAGCTTTTCCAAACCTCCTGCTATGTGAGCACTGGACCAGATTCACCTATGACTGGCTCTCTAAGTTGAGGTAGACCATGTGTAGAAGGCAAAATAGGAGTCTTCTGAGGAGTGGAGCTGCAGGGGCTGAATCAGTATATTCCAGGTTACAGGGGAGCCCACAGGCAGACACAGTGCTTCATGTGCCACACATAAGTCACAAATAGAGGGAAAGAATGATGGCACTCAACCTACTGCCTACATTTTCACCAGTGAACCCCAGGATGTATTTGTACCCTTCTTCACTGCAAGGGCATGCTGATGACTTTTGTTAAACTTACGTGCATCTGGACTCCCAAATGTTATAGAGACAGAGTTTGCCACATCATCCAGCTCACATCCAGTCTGCTTTGTTTTGTAGGGTTATGCTGGGACCATGTTCAGGATTTAATGGTCCCCACTACCCTATTAGATAACCCTCCAAAACCAGCACTGTTTGATACATACTATTATCTGCTGACAATCTTTAAGCTCCCTTCCAGCCCTAATCACTCTGTGATTATATGATTCTATGAAACAAGAAGAATGGAGTGGAAAGCAAGCTCCAAGAGTGAAGCTAACCAGGCTGCTTGAGAATAGACAGTGGAGAGAACTCCAGCATCTGGATGGACAGGGGACTCTCACTATGCTGTTCCAGCTGCAGGTACCTCGGAACTGGTCAGAAACCCAAACCAAACCAAAATCTTTTAGATGTTACTGGGGCACTGTGAGAGGACTGTGTGGAAACTGCTATTTACTCCAGAGGGACTGATTCTGCAGCACTGTGAGGGTGGCCACATCAGGTTCCTATTGCTTGCATCTTACAAGACTCACTCTATTGACTGGATGAAAGCCAGCAAAGGAGCCAGAGGATTAATTATTTCTATTCCTCTCTCAGTAATTACTAAACATCCATATTGCATAACGTCTGTTCCTAATATTTCTAAAAATAAATAACTTTACTTGCAGTTGTGCTTATAAGGCAAAATTAAAACACAGACATCAAGTATCCTGGCTCTTTCATGTGGATACCTCAGCAGGGGAATAGACTCCAGGCAAGAATGTCTGTATTCCCTTACCAGTCACTGGGGTTAACAAGGATGAAATAAAAACAACCAACAACCCCAGACACCCTCCATGCTACACCTCCTACACTCAGACAGGATCACTGTGCCTAGTACTGTCCACAAAGACTAAAACATCTAAATGCAGCAGTCCCAGATGTCCAATGACCTGCCAGCCCCACACAAAAAGATGATGATTTCTCTGTGTGGCATGGAACAAGGACAAAGCACAGTCTTGTTTATCCTTTTTTCAGCTCCTAAATCACAGTGGATTAAGGGCAACAAAGACAACGACTTTTGTTCCTTGGCTATTTTCAACTAGTTTATCTAAGCTGAGCAAAGACCATGGCTGGAATGATCTTTGCTTCCATTTTACTCAGTATTTACTAAATGTGCCACTACACAATCCCCAGTGACTCATAAGTACTACGTGGACACTGTGCACACACCTTTTCCCACAAATAAACCTCAGAGTGTCATGAACACATTCACTTATACCTTCAGAAATTTCCCAATATCATACATTTAGGAGTGTTCAATTATGAAGTGACCATTAATATTCAACAGTCTACTCTGCTCTCATGAGACCTCACCTGGAGCACTGTGTGCAGTTCTGGTGTCCTCAACATAAAAAGGACATGGAGCTGTTGGAACAAGTCCAGAGGAGGGCCACAAGGATGATCAGGGGAGTGGAGCATCTCCCATACAAAGACAGGCTGGGAAAGCTGGGACTGTTCAGCCTGAAGAAGAGAAGGCTGTGTGGAGACCTCATAGCAGCCTTCCAGTATCTGAAAGGGGCCTATAGGGATGCTGGGGAGGGACTCTTCATTAGGGACTGTAATGACAGGACAAGGGGTAACGGGTTCAAACTTAAACAGGAGAGGTTTAGATCAGATATAAGGAAGAAATTGTTTAGTGTTACGGTGGTGAGGCACTGGAATAGGTTGCCCAAAGAAGTTGTGAGTGCTCCATCCCTGGCAGTGTTCAAGGCCAGTCTGGACAGAGCCTTGGGTGCCATGGTTTAGTGTGAGGTGTCCCTGCTTATGGCAGGGGGGTTGGAGCTGGATGACCTTAAGGTCCTTTCCAATTGTAATTATTCTATGATTCTATGATAACTGTTCAACAAGGATCCCAAACCCCTACCAGAGTGCACACTAAGCTCATTAGGCACACGATTCACCACCAACAGGTGAAGGAGCCATTTCCCAAAACTAGAATGGATTCTCAAGGTGTATGTAAGCTAATAAACCTAATAAACCAAGGAGCAGTGTCTCTGCTAAGGCCACCAGGTGAGTCACCAATCTGGTGCATACAACTCAACTCTCTACTCTCTGATACAAGCTGGACACTGGGAATGGATGTTAATCTATGACAAACACCAGACCATGTCCAAGGGTTGCCATGCTAATAGCAAGGCCAGAATCATACCAGTGGTTATGCTAACAACTTAACAGTGTGTATAAACAGGTTTCAATGTTTAGGCCTGTGGCAAGGTTAATCTTATTTTACTAATATAAATACAGCCTCAGAGCATCTTGACATGACATTTCAAATCTAGTGTCTGCCTTTAAAATCACCCCGGGACACAACAATACTACACAACAATGCGAGCAAAGTGAGGACTGGCTGGAAAGGAGCTTTGCAGAAAAGTACTTGGGGTCCTGGTGGACAAACATGAGTCAGCAGTGTGCCATTGCTGTAAACAAAGACCAACAGCCTGGGCAGATTGAAAGGAATGATCCTTCCTCTCCACTCAGAACTCATGAAATCATATCTGGAGTATTATGACCATGTTTGTACAAGAAATAATAAACTAGAGCAATTCCAGTGAAAGGGTGGAGCTCTTGCCCTGTGAGGGCAATTGTGCATTTAGGCTGGAGAGGAGAAGGCTTAGAAGGGAGCTTGTTGTTGCCATACAAAGAAGTACCTAATAGGAGGGTGTGAGGAAAACAGAGACAAACACTTCTCAGAGGCTGAGGCTGGCAGCAAAAGGGCTAAGGGTAACAGCTATGAGCTGCAACATAGGAAATTCTAGTTAGACATCAGGAATACATTTTGATCATGAAGGTGGTCGATTATCAGAGCAGGCTGCCCAGAGAGGTTGTGGAATCTCTATTTTTGGAGATACTCACCACTTGACTGGACAAGGTCCTGGACCTGCTGTAAGGTGGGGCTTGCACTAGAGTAGGTACCTCTCAGTGTGTATCATAGAATCACAGAATGGTTTGGGTTGGAAAGGACCTTAAGATATCTGGTTCCAACCCCCCTGCAATGAGCAGGGACACCTCACACTAGACAACGTCCAACCTGGCCTTGAACACTGCCAGGGATGGAACATTTACCACTTCTTTGGGCAACCTGTTCCAATGCCTCACCATCCTCACAGAAAAGAGCTTCTTCTTTATATTTAACCTGATATCATTCCACTACTCTATGATTCTATGACCAAATGTTCTTAAAACTACCATAAAGGAAACTGCTTTTATTCTAAATACAGTTGCTTTTAATCTAAGTAGGGCTAACTCATCTCTGATTAAGAATTTATCAAGTTGGAGAGATACCAGATTTTTTCATCCTTTCAGTTTCCTTACACCATTTCATCTAGGAAGAAGTTATGTAAATTATGTACTCTTCCTTTCTGTGCATCCAAAAAAAACTTCACTTGGCTTCCAGAGTGTAGATTGCAGAAGCAAGCCCTCAGTTAAGCCCGCAAGAGTTTTTTGTTCATTTTGGTTCTATTGCCTTGCTTCCCACAGGGAGTATGCAGTTAGTTTAAGGAAAATAAAAGATATTACCCAGCAATGGTGCATTACACTTGCTAGTCACTCCTACTGGGAATCACAGCACTGCAGTAAAGTGCCCACTAGTAGGTAGAACATCACATGGATGAAGCATCAGTGTTTCAGTACATTTTAATTTCTTCAAAAGTAACGTGAAGAGGCTCAACTTGGTGAAACAGAGATATGCAGTGAGATGTTCAGACATGTTCAGCTTGGTTTAGATTTCCACGGTACCTCCCAAACCCCTGAAAATCCCAGGACTGCCACATCTGTCTTTCCACATTCTGGGAAGGCCCCAGCTGTAAGATTTTGAAAGGCTTTTCTGAACATGCTGACTAAAACATGCAAACCCGTCAACTTTTATGAAAGAGTTTATACAAGGCCAGGTTGGACAGAGCCTTGGGCAGCATGGTCTAGCTTGAGATGCCCCTGCCCATGGCAGGTGGTTGGAACTGGATGATCTTAAGGTCCTTTCCAATCCAAACCATTCTATGATTCTATGATACACACTGAGAGGTACCTACTCTAGTGCAAGTTAAAGCTAACTGTTCTATGATTCTATGATATATTATATTATCTGCATAATAAATAAGACAGAACTATGAGAAAGGGGGGAATTTTAGGGGTCGATCAGCTCCTTCAGCTTTCAGTCGAGCTCAGCCAGCCTTAGACCATCTCTGAGAGACTAGATCCTTCTTTAAAACCGGCAGTGCCTGAGACCACACAAACTCCTGGGGCAATCTGTTCAGGTGCTTAACTGTATAGTTAGAAAGTTTCTCCTAATATCTAACCTAAATCTCCCTTGCTACAAATTAAGCTGATTACTTCTCATTCTACCCTCCAGGGACATGGAGAACCATTGATCACCAGCCTCTTTAAACATTTAATATGGTTGAGGACTCCATTCCTGTTCCCCAGTTTTCATTCTCTTTTCTAGACAAGATAATCCCTCCAGCTTCTTCTCATAGGTCACATTTCTCTTTCTTGAGCCCATTTCAAGTTAGTCTGCATTTTATTAAAATGTGACATCCAAAACAGTACTCCAACATAGATTTTGTAACCAGGAAGTGAAAGAAACTACTTAACATCGTGTCTCACCTAAGACACAGCTGTCATCAGTACTTTCATGCCAGTACTGCATTGTTGACCTGTCTTCAGTCTACAGTCTAGCACCATCACTAGATCTTTTAGCACAGGACTGTGGAGTAATCACTTTCCTCCACTCTGTACTGGAATTTTCTTCTCTGAAATATAGTCTTCAGATTGTGCTTTATTAAATTCCACTTGTGTGATTTTAAACCATCTGTATATGATTTTAACAAGGTTAATTTCAGTGTTAAGCCCATCTTTCAAAATGCTTGAAGTCCCTGTCAGATTGTAGTTGCAATAGATTTTTTTCCTTATATTCCTTGCTGTGTGTACTGTATTTCATTCTATTGTCTGATTTTGACCATAGACCATCCAACTTTTATCTTCACAAATATTTGTTGCAAATTTTTGTTTTGGTTTTAGACTCTTGGGTGTTCAGGAAGTTTAATGCACTCACAAGTTTCTTGGTACACATCCTCTTTCCTCCACATCTGCAAAGTTGATCAGTGGCGTGTTCTTTTCCTTAAGATTACAAATCATAACTTTTGGAGACAGCTTTCTCCTAACTCCCTTCTGATTTTGATTCCTTTCATATTAATTATTCTGTCCACTTCAAATGGAACAAATACATGAAAAACTGTGCCCAGCAGATTTCCATACACATAATTGGGTAGTGTGTGTCCAGCCAGGCTGCTTTTTCCGAGGCTTCCATTCTCTGACTCTCAGCGTTACCAGTCTTGCTCTTTGAGTGCTCCTAATGCTCTTAACCACACTTCACATACTTCCCAACCTGACGCAATCACTTCTCGTAAAGCTTTTTGTGAGATATCCTCACGCTTTCACTATTATTCCCTTCATTCAGATGTTCTCAAAAATCCTGTCGTCACTTCTTGGACATCCAAGTAAGCACAGACATGCCTTCTTTTTCTCTTGGTGTTATAACTATGATGTAAAGCATAGGTTTTATGGACTGCATGTATTTATATGTGTGAACACATATAAATGGAAAGGTGTGCAGTTGTATCTCACTTAGCAGAACCAGCTATCAAAAGAACCAGCAGATGCTGAATCTATTCTTAAATAAGCATTTCCAGCAAGTTGCACCCTTTTCTACCAGTGGTTTTCTTCTCCTTCTCTCTCTTTCTCCTTCTCCTCCAGCCTGCCTTGCCATGATCTGCACTTAGAGAATAATCATTATTCTGGCTGCAAAACTTTCTATCTACCAAACAGCTCAGCAGTATTCATCTTACATAGTCTATGTGTGATTTGCAGTTTGAAGTGGAACGCGCTTTTTACAGCAGCATACAGATATGTACAGATATGGTTTAGAGTCTCAATTAATTTTATAATATTTATGCGGCCACAAACTTACAAACAAAATAAGTATGATTTTTCTTCACTGTCATGGTACTAAATATGTATTAATCACTGGTAACATAGCAGGATGGAGGGCCACCTCATGACTAGTGTATGTCACTGCTGCAGAAGGAAGTTCAATGAGCTCTACTGGGCTTTCTTGCAAAGTAGGTCACTGCTGTGTGTGAGCAATGATCCCACAGTCTTTCCTGAACAACAAGAGTGATCAACTTGTACAGAGCTTTTATCCAAGGAATATCGAATTGGTTACCTAATGTTAATTACCTCTCACACCCTTCCTGTGCGGTACACTGCTATTGTTATCACAAACAAAACAAACTTTGCTAATTTACCATCAAGCTGACTGAAGCCATTAACATAACCCATACACAAAACACATGATTACTCTCATTCAAAGACTCAGCTTTCACAAAGATCAAGATAGTCACACATTTATGGATTTCTTTTCAGTTAAGAGACAACATTAATTGAAACTGCTCGCTGAAGATGCAACCCTTCCCCTTCATCCCAATGTGTGAGTGCACCCAAAGCCTGATCTGTTACTTCTCATGCTTGAAGAGTATTTATCCCATCTCACAGAGCAAACACATGTGGTCCTTGCAGGGAAGGGAGGCTGTTCATGCCAGCTCCACCGGGGCTGCAGCTAATGCATGTGTGCTCATGCAGCCATAGGCATGAATACATCTTTCCTGTGCTCCCAGCCAGACAACAGCAGTGCTGAGACACCAGGAGCAACCTAGGGCCAGCAAAGCCAGGGACTTGGGGGTGTTTCAGCTTCCCATGGTTCAGAGGGTCCAGTTACTCCATCAGGATAATGGCAAATTGTGTGGCCACTTGAAACACAAATGGTCCAGTGGTGCCCACATAGATGTGATGAAACAGAAGTCCAAGTAACTAACAGCATTTCTGTTTACCTAGAAGTATAAATTATGAGCCCCCAAGGAAACTTGTCTGCATAACCAGAGGTATGTAATAACTGCTGACAGTCTCACATGATGCATAGCTTTATTTTGACATTGAAAGTATTATTCTCAATTATTTCTTCTTGGACAATTATGCTTATTCTAGTCCCATAATACATTGTGTCAGTCATCTCTGGACATAAAACATTTAATACTGTATAGTAAGCTTTTTTCCTTCCATGCAAAAATATCTTCAGGTCTATAATTGCTTTTCATAAAACCTCAGAGCAATAACTTAGCAGTCCCTTTAGTAATGTTAGGTCTGCATTTGTACAAAATAAAAAAAAAAGCTGTATATATACTTTATCTCTAAAGGTTCAATTTATTTCTTGTCTATACAAAGTGTCAAAAGTTTGGTCAAAGTGGTGTGCAATGAGATAGGAATTATGCTAGTATAACACCTTGACAAGGCTGTTCCACAACTGGCAGCAGTACAGAATTAGCTGGGGTGTGAAATTGGTTACCTTTACCTAATAGCAGATCAATAATCTCCTTGCTATTTGTTATCCTGCTTACTTCCAACCCCAGACTATTTCACAGCATTTTAGAGGAGGACAACCCGCTGTCTAGGGCTGTGCCAGAGTTTTCTGCCCTGCTGCAGAAATTATAAGCTCCTGCAAATCACCCAGTGCCTCCGGGACTGGGTTAACAACACAGGTTTTGTAAAGACAGCTATAGCAAGGACCGTAACAGGCTCAGATACCTCAGAAGGGTTCCTATACAGCAGGCAAAGCAGCAAAACTCAGGACAAAACCATAGAGATAGGGAAGCAGACTTTTATTTTCAAATAAACAGATTTCCTTCCCTCACACCCATTTTGCCAATCTTCTCTCATTCCTCTGTGGTTATAAGCACCGAGATGTGTGTGTCCAAGTTCCTTGACCAGAATGACTTAAGGTGACATAGAGGGTGAAGGACACCAGCTATTAAGTCCTCATCCAGTCTTCTGGGCTCATCCCAACGGGAAATGAGTTCCAGCCTTGATGGTCTCTCTTGCCAAAGAAGGCTCATGACCAGTATGAGTTGGTTTGCACCAGTTTGGCTCAGTATCTGTGTTGAGATCTGTGATCTTGGAGCAATCATCACTGCTTCTAACACTTGTCCTTGCTTTTATTTACATCCTATTTTGTCTTGCTTTTCTTAGTTTTTTGACTTACAATGTATATACCATTACTTTAAATATTAATTTGTCATTAATCCTGGTGCCTTTAGACATTCCCAGTGACATTCACTCTATGTAGTGATAGATATGATTTACAAACTTCTACACCTAAGAATATACTAGCACCAGTAAAGGTCCCACCTTAAGAACCATCTTTCTCACTCAAATATCATCTTTCATAGATTTCAGGTACAGGAACTGGAGACCCAGGATATGGAAAACATTAATTATAAGAACAAGCAAAGCCATATAGGTACAATGGAATGAGATTGCTGTGTCCATCACCTAAAAGGCACAATTTTCATTCAGTCCATGGCTCACACTGCTGACTAGTGGTTAAATCAGAGACACAAGCCCAATTTTTTTACCAGCAGATGGAATATCATAGGAGCACAAGTCACACTCCAATTATTGGTTGCACAGGCACCATGGGTGTTCAATAGCAACCTTCAAAGCTTATGGTTAGGGACTTAGAATAAGCATGGCTTAATTGATCATGATTCTGCTCATTTATTGATTTCCGATGATACTTTTGAGTGCTTGAACAGTTCTCCTGGTACTCAGGAGACCAAGGGTAGAAATAGGATCCGAAGCTTGTACAATCACTTTTGAACATTTCAAATGTAATTCATGTATAAGAAAAATGTTTCTTATTCTTATAACAAATATCACCAACTAGCTCAACCCCCTTTGCTCCACAATTCTCAATTAGTCTCATGCACACTGGTAATAGGATTCGAGATCATTAACCTGTGAATCATTGGTTCAAATCCTGAACAGGTCATTAGTTACTAGAAGGCATTAGTATTTAATGACTGGTTTCATTCCAGTGGACAAATAGTCACTGCCACAGCTGGCATTCGTAAATTATTTCAGTATAGACCTAGGAAATGTACCAAGTCCAGATTTTACTTCTGCCAATCCAATATCCCAGCCAATCTCCCTATTAAGATTTGAATTCTTTTTCTCCTCAGTGTTTTCAAGAGCAGATCCTGGAACATTGTTGGGAAATGACAGAGCAGTCTGAAAAAAAGCTTTTTTTTAATATCTGAATATACTTTTCTAGATATTTCAGTCTTGTAACTCAAAAAATATGGTCTGAAAAAGACCCCAAAGAACAAGAACTGTATTTCCCACAGCTGGGACATTTTATAATGTCCCTCTCTCTCTCCTGTGTGGATTTCTCTGCTTGATCAACATGTGGAAATCATTGGGGACCCTGCTAATATGCACACCACTCTACAGTGTACTTAAAGCAAGCCTCATCCATTCTGTAGCAAGCCTATGATGATGGGACCCAAGGGTTGGGTAAGGATGGTTGTATGCCACAGAGGTCAGACCATTGCAATTCAGATTAGTCCAACTACAGCCATGTCACAAGCACTGCCAGATACATAACGCATCCAACAGCCTCAAGCAAACTTGAATTGGGAGTCAGGAAAAGTTACTAACTAAAAACACACCATTATTGCTCAGTTTCTTCTGATTTAAGCACCCACTTCTGGGAACACAGGACTAGGTTAGAAGGACCTTTGGTCAAACTCAGTTTTCTTAAGCAAGACCACAAATACAAAGGCCAAAAAATCACAAAGGGTGAAATACGTCATAAGAGCAACACAGGAGAAATTAAAGATATTGTGAATGCCCAAAGCACTAATGAAACCAGGCAGTACACCCCAGGTGCCAGATCTTTATAGGCTGCCATCTGACAACACAGGTAGTAGCCTTGTGCAGCCACTCTCATGTATTTACAATAAGTTATTGTGTGAGTCAGAAGCCACACATTGACCTTTGCAGTCCATTAATTTTATTTTTTCATCCTGTTCAATTAGTGTAAGACCTTGAGTCATTGTGGGTAACCCCAGGAGAATTCCAATTAAGAATTAATATAAAGCCAACGTGTGGTGCAAAGCTTGGAAGTACTTTTGTCACCGCGAGTTTCTGGTAATGAAACTGTGATGAAGATTTTATCACCAAGTAAAACACTTTTGAATGTACAGTCACTGACCTGAAAACTGTTCATATGGTGAATATATTAGGACATTTGCCTAAAGATCTCTCTCACAGCTGAGAAACAAACCAGGGCAGTTTTGAAGAGGATTTAACAAAATAATCACCACCTACATGTTTTGCAAATTGCAAATCCTCACACCTCCCGCTGCAAACAAGGCTTAGGTATTCAGCTTGTGAAAATGAATTGACAAATAGTTGGGGGGGGGGTGCTTTTACTGTCAAAAGCAGTAAATCAGATCCTCATTTCTTCTGCACTTATAGAATCAGAGAATCATAGAATGGTTTGAGTTGGAAGGGACCTTAAGATCAGCTGATTCTGATCCCCTGCTATGAGCAAGGACATCTCACACTCATTCAAGGCTCTGTCCAGCCTGGACTTGAGCACTGCCAGGGATGGAGCATTCACAACTTCCTTGGGAAACCCATTCCAGTGCTTCACCACCCTCACAGCAAAGAACTTCTTCCTTATATTTAAGATAGATCTGGGTTAGCCATACTGAAAATACCAGTCCCGAAAGGATTAAATGTAGTAATGAGACAACTGAAGCAGCATTTGTATTTCTTCCTCTTCCCTGTCAGTCCATCAACCACATCTTCAGACTTTGTGCTGATGCAGAACCATGTCATGCAGCAATGCAACCAGAGAGAGGAAATATTTCAGTGTGGGCTCCACCCTGAAAGTCCTCAGCACACTTGGTTTTGAAGAAGCATAGTCAGATCTCAATACTTACTGTGTGAAGGTTAAAAACATCCAATACAATAAAAGGAAATCAGTTGGTTATTTATTATTTACCATAGGTTGCTCTGGCTCTCATTATAGAAAGGCAGGTGGAGTTGAGAGCCAGTGTAGAGTGGGAGATGAGTTCCCTCTCCTTCCCACCAGCTATCACCCCAAAGTACGAATGACTTTGTGCTGTTGTGGGACTTATCAGCTGTCCTGGCAACCCTTCTGCCAGTGTGGAAAGCAAGAACAGGTTCAGTGAGGCCACATCTCCATCACACAGCATTCTGTGAACCCCCAGACCTCCCAAAGCTCCTTCCTCGACCCAAAACTCCTTCCTCGACCCAGCCTAGCTTTGCTCCCTGATATCCTGGGCTCTGCCTACACTAGGTTCAGTCTTCATGGGGCAACGCTGCTCTAAACATGTCAGAATTAGGCCCAGAGGACATAAACAAGGACCTAAAAAAGCATAAGCAGTTGCTGTCCATATTTGGCCTCACCTGAATAAAAATAGATTGCTTCAGTTTCCAAAGGTAGTAGTTAATCTTCATAAGCATAACCCATATTTTCTGATAGAGGAGAGGAAGAAAGGATGCTCTCTGCAAGTTTATTATCCCTGACATATTTTTCCTGAGCCGGCTGGTTGCATTAATAGGGAATAAGAAGACACATGTATTAAAAATCCTGCATTTCAGACTTATTTTGTTTGATCTACAATAAACTGACATCCAGAAAATTCAGGGTTACAGACAATGCTTTATTTCAGCAAAAGAAATCTAAGACAGACTGACAACAGCAGAACTGTCAACAGATTAAATTCTCAACTTGTGTTGCATTAAATCAGGCAATTAACATCACAATCTGGAGGAACAAAGGCCGATGCTTCTTGGGTTTTCTGAATTGGTTTCCTTAGGGCTTGACAGTGACACTCAGACACAGCTCTGAGTGGCACTGAGAGTGACATTTAGCTATGCCACATTAGGAAGGAGCCTTGGGAGGAATTCACAGGTTCCTATTTTGTCATGCTTACAGGGGAAAACATTTTACTACATGCTTGGAAAAGGCTCTTCTTTATGCTTTTCTTCTCTACTCCACTTCCACTTCTCCATTTCAGTGCTGGCTAACATCAGACAGAGCTAAGCACTTCGAAGGAGTGTTCATTCCCCCATCATAAGAAGGATGAACCTCTGGGAGTGACCTCCAGATGCCCCTTAGAGCTGGCTGGAATCAGGAAAACAAAAAAACAAAACCACAAACCCTTATTCCCAGTCTTTCTGTTTCTCCTATAAAAATAAAACAGATAAATGCATTTCACTAAACCCATCCTGGAGCCACTACCGTAGCCTGTACCTGAACCACTCTGGCAAACCAGTGCAACAGCAGGTCTAGCAAATAAAAACATCAAACTGCTTTTAGAAAGCTATATATCCCAGCTTCTGCTGGGTAAACGCATGCCTGATAGCATGCAAAATAAAAATGGCACATGAAGCCAGTAGCGGCTTAGCTGCAGAAGATGTTATCAAAGAAAATAGCTAGATTATATCCAACTGTCAGCTCTTGCCCATTTGACTTGACTTCACACATCCCTTGTGCAAGTTTATGAACCCTTTACTGTGGGACCAGATTAGCTTCAATTGCCATGCTTTCTCTGGCCATAAAGCATACAAGACATTACAAGAGAGAGAGAATTTGTGCATAACACATATGAAACTCAATAAAGGCACTTTCCACAGTTCCCACGCACCCACCTAATACTGTGATCTTTCTCTTTAATGTCATATATTAACTTAAATTTGATTCTTCGGTTAAAATGAGAGCTTTAACATTTACAGTTGATATTTTTAAAGGAGAACAAAGGAAGGCTTCCTTCCCCAAATTCTTATTCAAGCACACACAGTCATACTGATGAAACTGCTTCCCATGAAGCTAGCCAGGGCAGTCACCGATAATGATTTGCAGAATGAAGCCAGAAGAGATGCTACACTAGTGGGCTATCTGACATCAAACATGCATGTGCATACTTCAAAAATGCTGGACTTGAAAGGACAGGTCCATAAAGGCCAAGGGAACAGAAGCTTTTGCATGTGCCATGGAGCTGTGCCCAGCATCCCAATATGAATAACACAACCAAAAAAAACTAAGCGTTAAACATCCCTTTTTCCAAAGAGGGTAAATGTCTCACTTTGAGCTCCTTGCAAACTGTGCTGGGGGGTGAGAGGAATGGGGTTTTACAAGTGAGCTGTGAAATTGTAAAATTTATGACCTGGAGGCCACAGTTCTTCCGTTTGTCCAAAGTAGCTCTGTTGCTTTGACATTACAAGTTCCAATTGTATGGAAAATGTTCACAGTGAATAAGAATATAAGGGGCTTCCATGCCAGTTCTTGCTAGGTAATGAAGCTTCTCTAGTGAAGTGTTCACAGCCAATAAAAGTAATCGCTGAATTTCACTTATTTCCCCTATGCACCAGCAGACTTCTAACTTTTATGTCTCTGGAATGTATGCATTATTAGATCCTTGTATGTAGCAGTCACTGTGGTGTTCAAAGGCTGTTCATCTTGTACCAATGCATACTGTCTAGAACTCCTGATATCCAGCTCTAATTTTGCAGCTTCAGTCCATTATTAATTGTTCCATATGCTTGGTAATCAGACAGTGAAGCTTTCTTGGCTTTGCTCCCACTCCTCCCCATACTTGGGCAAGTTGTCTAATTATTTTAAATACAATTCAAATATTTGTTTCAAGGTGCTGGGGGACCTTCTGTGCTTAAGACAGTAAAAGACATCGTCATATGCCTTTCCCCTCTCCTTTAGTTATTAGACTATGAATAGCTTTGTGACCATTTAAAGTTCATTTACACATCTCCCATGTCCCAGCGACACTGCATGGACTTTTCTTGATCCATTTAATAAGGCATGTTACCTGCACTGTTGGTCAGTCATATTTTGTGATCTGCCTTACATTATTCCAAACTGATCTTCCTCAGTGTGAATGAGAATTACACAGGATGTATGGCAGAGATCTGCCACGGGGATGGGAACATCCACAGACCAGAAGCAGGTACAGAAGTTTTCTGCAGTGTTTATAAACTTCAGTTTATAAATCCAGATTTCACTGGATTCCACTCCTCCTGATACCTTTCACAGATAGTCACAACCATTCATCCCTGTAGACAGAGGCAGCAGCTTTTGTATGGCTTTGAATAGTCTTTTCCAAGGGCTTATTTCAAAATGCAGACCTGCTTCCGGTTCATAGAGTCACAGAATGGTTTGGTTTGAAAGGGACCTTAAAGCTTATCTCATTCCAACCCCATGCCACAGGCAGGGACACCTTCCACTAGACCAGGTTGCTGCAAGCCCCATCCAACCTAGCCTTGAACACTGCCAGGGATGGGGCAGCCACAGCTTCTCTGGGCAACCTGTGCCGGCACCTCAGCACCCTCACAGGGAAGAATTTCTTCCTTATATCTAACCTAAATCTTCCCTGTTTAAGTTTAAACCCATGACCCCTAGTCCTATCATTACAGTCCCTGATAAGGAGTCCCTCTCTGGCATCCTTGTAGGCCTCCTTCAGGTACTGGAAGGCTGCTTGGTGATACTTTCTCCTAGGTTGTTACATACTTTTGTGCAAGCTTCCATCTGCTTCACCCTTTAGCCCAGTTCTTTTTCACAATATGGTAAATGTGCCATTGGCAATGCATCACAGCAGAGTGAAGCCCCTTACACACAGAAAAGGTACATTCAGGACAACAGCAGGGAAAGCTTCCTCTTAATGCCTGCACTTTAATACTTCCCTGGAGAGTTTCCTGTCACTGCTGCACTCTTGTTAACGACAGTTGTCAGCAGCTGACCATTTTCCTAGCACAGATGGACTGTAGGTATCTGTAGCCAAAAGTTATTGCTGAAGCTGTTCATTGGTATGTCTTCAGTTTGCAATTCATGCTCAAACTCTTTCATTCCAGCAGCTTTTGCTCCACATCGCTTACATCAGCTGGCACCAACATCTGGTCCAAAGTTTAAAGCTTAGGTCCAGCTGAATCAGTACAGACCACAGCAATTTCTCTCCTACACAGGGGAGGCCTGAACACTGTACTGAAATGAAACAGTTCATCAATTTAATTCCAGCCCATAATATCATGTGTTTAGACATTAAGCCAAATTCCCCATGTCCTAGCAGCAGTGTTGCAACCTGACGGGTAGGTTCTTTGGGAAGTGCATGGTCAGGGTAAACTGGAAAGGACACTCACAAGTCGGATGGATGGATGGAGAGCAGGTGGGCTTGCAGGTCACAGTGTATGGCAGGCAGCACTAGCTTCCTCCAAACCAGTGTTAGTGAATACGCTTCACTGTTGTTGGTACCAGTGAAGAAACAGAGCCATCCGCCCATTGCTTTCTCAATTATGGTATTATTTTAAATCATTCTGGAGCAGTTTCTCCTCCAACAAAACAACTCAACATCCAACATCTCTGTTGCTGCTTCCAACATGAGCTGTACCAAGTGCTGAGAACCAAGTGAAGGTGGTTCCTGGTTGGATGTGGGATAGCCATTAGTTCTTTAGTGACTGATCCATGATTCTTGTCTCTGTTTTACTTTGTTCACATAAGAAAAAAAGGAAGAAATTTTGTTATGTTTATTAAAGGACAGTTTTACCTGGATTTGTTTTTACTTATGCTGCTGTGAATCAGAAATAGTGCCAGTATGGTGTTATCTCACTGTAAACCTTCAATGAAAACAAAACCAAGGACATTACATTTAGAATAATGATATTAAAGATCCTTCTCTTCATAGGAAGTCCTGCTGAAAGAGGGTTTAACACAGTGCTTTAACTGGAGTTTTCTGCAATTTTCAACCAAAGTCCTAGGATTTCTTTTCCTTTTTTTTTTTTCTTCTTGCATATTATGCATGTCACTCATCCATAAGACCACAAAATATCCTAAAAGCCTAAATACAGGGCTCATCACAGTTCAGAATAAGAAGCGGTAATTAAAAGTAGATAAAAACAGTGCTTAGACTAAAGTCTGAATCCACAGAAATCAGGGTGTTCAGCTTAAGTTTCCCTGACAACCTCTCCACCCCTTCATTCATAATGTGTGCACGGAAGAAAATGCAGAGATGGAGTTAAAGTTGTCATGACAACTTCGCTTCTAAATTATCTGTCTTCTATAAATTGGCTACTTTGGGCTACACGTTGTGCAGCAAAGCTCTTAACAGAGAATGAGTTTCACAGAAACAATTTGACAGATCAATAATCTGGTTTTAATTTTAACAGAAATGCATTTATGCATATATCTATTCATAGCCAGAGGGAATAAAGACAGAACACTGGATGAATCCTAGCATCAGCTAAACCAGAATATTTTGTGTCTTCAGTCAACAAGTAATGTTAGCAAGAGGTTTTTATTTTATTTTTAGTATCCGTCAACCTTCACATACAAAACATTCAGGCAAAGATGACATATTCATTTACCAGCTACTATGAAAGTTGGGGCTGTTCAGCATGGAGAAGAGAAGGCTGCGTGGAGACCTCATAGCAGCCTTCCAGTATCTGAAGAGGGCCTATAGGGATGCTGGGGAGGGACTCTTCATTAGGGACTGTAGTGACAGGACAAGAGGTAATGGGTTAAAACTTAAACAGGAGAAGTTTAGATTGGATCTAAGGAAGAAATTCTTTCCTGTTAGGGTGGTGAGATGCTGGAATGGGTTGCCCAAAGAAGTTGTGAGTGCTCCATCCCTGCGGAGTTCAAGGCCAGTCTGGACAGAGCCTTGGGTAGCATGGTTTAGTGTGAGGTGTCCCTGCTTATGGCAGGGGGGTTGGAACTGGATGATCTTAAGGTTCTTTCCAATCTTAACTATTCTATGATTCCATGATTCTACAGTCTCCAACATTACCAAGCTATTTCACTTGTTTTGTGAAGAGCATAATCAGAAACTGCCTTCTCCTGGAGGAGACAAGGTAAGTTTGCAAATGCTAGAGACTTCTCTGCAGTGGAAACTGTATATCAGATCTCCTTTGCTTAGTTTCCTTACATGTGTTTAAACTCTAGACTTCAGAGCAGAAAGTCTTTCACAGATCTCTCTGCTTGCCTCATGCTAGGAGCTGAGCTTTCACTACAGCACCATCTTTGTAAAGTTAAAAAGAGCAAAACAGAACATAGAAATACCCTTCACCTTTTGTCCTGCGCTCTTGAAAGTCCTCACTGAAGAAGTAAATGTTTCCTATTTGATCTTGTAACAGATTTCTCTTGCAAATTATGATTTCAAGTAGCAGTGATCTTTTAAAAAGGTATATCCTGTAAGATACTCTCAAAATCATAACTGAGTCAGAAAAGGGCTTAAATCCAGTATCTGTGCAGACTGGAAAGCTCAAATTGCTTTCTAATTCAACTTTTCCCATCTGCTCCTGAAAATGTCACCAGGACCTGCTGATAAACAAAACTCAGAGCAGAACTGCAAACCTACCATTTTTTGCTTCCTGCTCACCTCAAAAAGATAATCTTCATCCAGAAGAGCCTTCCCCAAAATAGGGACTCTGCTTTATGGCCAGTGTATGCAGCAAGCACAAGTCATAGTCCACAACTGATGCTTGGGCACTGCAGTAATGTGCTTAGGAGTGGAATGACAACCGCAACAGCACAATATTAGCAAGCATCAGTAAAGTCTTCATCCAGTCCAGACTTTTCTCATTTCATGGAGAGAGTTTATTCTTTTTAAGTAGACCCACAGCCCAAGATCTCCACCTCTCTGCATTAGGCCGCAGAAGTCCACTTTTTCACAACTACTTTTTGCTACTAAGCATATGCAGAGCACTATGGGATCAGAGCAAAGGAGATTACCCAAGTGCTGCTAAAAGGCTAAATTGCTTGCCCCAGGGGTTCCCTGTAACTCGGTTAACATATGTGTAGCTGTTAAAAGCTGCTGAAATGATGGTGCTAAAAAAAATGAACAGGTGCAGCAGAAAAAGGGCTGGCTAAAAGAACCAAACCATGACAATAAAGTGAAAATTAATAAAGGAATAGCAAAAAAAATAAAGAAATAAAAATAAACAAGAACATGGAAGAAATAAAGGGCAAAGAGGTAGGCAGAGCTGATAATCATCTGAAATCAGCTTTCCCTTCTCCCCCTTATTTGCCTTCCTCCTCCCTGTTTCCTAAATGCCTAGACTCTGCTTACAGAACTCTTTGGTGTTTCCTGTCAGTTTAGC
The DNA here is from genome assembly GCA_002631895.1 of Agapornis roseicollis. Taxonomy (NCBI): domain Eukaryota; kingdom Metazoa; phylum Chordata; class Aves; order Psittaciformes; family Psittacidae; genus Agapornis; species Agapornis roseicollis. The sequence continues at coordinate 58,386 of NDXB01013011.1, read as the reverse complement.
ATTTAAATCCTCATGCTGGATTTCAGCAAGTCAAGCAGGCTCAGTGAAGATCACTGGGCTCAGCTTACTTGTGGTATAATCTCACCCAAATCCACGGAGTTACATGAGGGATGAGCTGGAACTAGTGATGTTTTTCTGAATCTTCTGACATGCAGCTTTGGAGCTGTGTAACCCCAGACTGATGATACACACTGAAGGGTTTTCTGAATGCAGCAGAGTAGAAAAGGAAAAATATTAGCTCCTTGGGTGGTTTTCATCACAGTAGTGGCACTACGTCTGCCATATATCAGAACAGTTCCCATGTTTCCTACCCAAGATTCATAACAGCTCTAAAAACACCACCATACTTCACCATGTTGAAAAACAAATTTCTCCAGAGTTGGGGAAATATATATTTCAAGGCACAATGGCAAGGAACACAATGTCCTTTACAGCAACTTAACAAAAGAAATGAGCTGATTCCTGGAAAGCCTTTTGCAATCTCTGCTTTTTTATCTGCAAACCCTCCACAGTTGTTTATTCGTGAAGTGGCAATCCTCTGCCTTTGTCTCAGTGAAAACTTCTTCCTGGGAGATAAAAAGTAGTTTGTACAAATCTGCTGGATTGCTCATGAGTGGCAATAACCACCTCACATCAGGGCTGTGTTTTTATATTGTTATTTGTACTGTGATGCTGCTGGGAGCCCCTTGCTGGCACTGGATGTTACTGTGTTGGAATTGCATATATATGGGATAAGAGACACCAGCTGATAGGGGTGATCATATGCACTGCACTTTAAGTGGAAGAGGCAAGGAAAAAAGAATCAGAAAGTAAGACCTCAAGAGGTCATCTGATCCATATCTGGATGCGTGGCAGAGTCACTTAGGGCTGATCAGCTACTGCTGTCTGTTATTCCATCTGTTTTATAGAGATGGTGTCGTGCCCATGAAGCCTACTGCCTGGCTGCAGCACAAATGGAAGTTTAATCCAAACCTCACAAGTCCTGGTTGAGAGTCCATGAAAATGTTAATAGAACTTGGAAGCCTCTAAGGAAAACAATCGTAACCCTGCTATCTGCATTTGTTACTATGAAACAGTGAGTTAAAATAGACAAAATCTAGCTGTCGGCTACGATTTTTTTATTTGCTGTTCTGCACTTAGCCTACCTTAAAAGAAGCACAAAGTCCACAAATAGCTGTGTATATTAAAATAGCTTCACCTCATTTATCACACTGCATTAGGTATTCATTTTTCCTTCACTATCAGTAGAAAACACTATTCTATGCCATATATGATATATTAAAGTCACACTATGCAAAAATTCACAGAAGATAAAATACTAAGATCAAAAGCACTCTATATCTGACAAAGACTTTTTACACACTGCAGTGCATCTTCTCCCATGTAGTCTGTCTACTCCATGAAGCAGCATACATGTGTAATACCAGATAAGCTCATCCTTTTAGGCAGCTGTTGTAGATATTGAGTTTTCTGTTTCAATGCAGAAGAAAAAATAGTTCCATGTTACAGACAGCTCCTTTTCTATCACCATGTTATCATTTCTTCTCAGGGCTGAAGTCTAATCACCCTTTTTCATAGGTTACTGTTTCTACCTTCTATTTCAAGTAAGTTTAATACATTGATGCAACCCAGGCAAGATTAATATGGCTTTCCACTTTAATATAAATCTTCTGATTTGTTGCTGAATGGACTGTTCTCAAGTATTGCTATCTAACTGAAAGGCACAATACTGTTTATCATTTCCCCTTGAAAGCAGCCATCCAGATCTAGATATTAGAGCAATTTGAATTTAGAAACCATAGAATATGTGTTCCTACCAAGACTGAGTAGAAATTAAATGAATGTTTATTTTACATTTGAAATACCTTTTATACTTACTTTCCATCTATGACACCTAGATAAAAATACCCACTAAAATAGACAGCTAACACTGAAAATTTCTTCTGAATTAGAAATATAGAAGGTAAAGATCATATGAAATAAATATAAAAGTAATTACACTTAGTCAAAAATAATGGAGCATTTCTCCCTTTTGGAAATACAGGGGGGGTTAAGCCAACACATCATAGACAACTCAAAGGAAGGATCAAAGTGGATGAATGACTAGCGAGGGAGGGAGGAACTCAAGAGCTAAGAAGGTTGTTGTTGATTATTGATGGGCGTCCCCAAAACACTAAGACTTAATTTTAATACCTGACCTCTGGGAAGGTTTAAGGTGATACTGCTGATGACTACAGTTTATTAAGCTCGGAGGGACAAATGGTAATTGGTATTTTCTATCAGACTCTTAATCTGTGTTTGCTGAGTATGAAGGGCAAGGCTCAAAGAAAGGCAGAGTTTCGTTTGGTGCCTGAAGGAAAGACAGAAGTGCTGCAAGAGGACAACTGATCCAAGAACAGTGTTTAAAGGCCTAATGATGTGCTGCTGTTGGAGAGGATGTCTCCTATGTTTCTACTGGAGAGGAGATGTTTCATGGATAGTATATGCCAGAGCTCCTTGTTTATGAGCTTTCTGTGAGATCCTTGAAACAGAAACAATGCCTTTTTTTCTCATCAAGCCCCCACCACAATTTGAGTAGTTCAAATGTTTAGGGGGACTTATTCACAGTAGACTCAGTTACTTCATCACTGTATGTAGTACAAATCATTCTTTTAACCCCCTTTCAACTGAAGTCAATATCAATACAGTCCCTTCAAAACAGCAGGATTTACTTGGAGAGCTTGATCATGCAAGGTGTCAGCTGCATCTAAGAAGCACCTACAAACAAGATTAATCTGAAGCATGTCACTAATGCAGTTGAGTTCAGTGAGGTTATTCACATGCAGGAGTTAGAACAAAATATCTGTGCCAATGGAAAAAGGTGTTTAAAGCACAACTTGCTGTGCACACACACTATTAAATGTGTAGCTTTGCTGTTTCAAGATGGCAAGACATGAATAGAACCAGTTGTGGTTATAATACAGGACTCTGCCATCCTGCCTTTGCTGGTAGGGAAGATTCTTTTCTGGTTACCCATATAATGGTTATTATATTAAGTACAAGACAACTAAATTCTGTTCCTTATGTCGCAGGTCAGATATTTATCTGGAAACAGTATGTCTGAAGGTAAGCAAATGGAGAATCGTTACAGGTATATTTCACAATTTACCTTTGCTGTATCTGAAATGGGCATAGGTTAATCCCCTTCTGCTTAGAGAGGAAGCAAACAGAAAGACTGCCTAGAGCAAAATAAAGAAACAATTTTCTCTTCTGACTTTTCCAATTTTATCTCATCTTTCCATGCCATCCTGAAACTGTTGCTAATAGCGCTAGTTGTGGAATTAATGTTTTGCTAAAATAGTGAGAAAAGACTTTTAAACAGCGGGATCTATTAAATTCTGCAGTTGTTCCCACAAGTGAAAGAATGGGAGCCTTACTGCTTAAGTAGTTTGAAAAAGGCATTTATAGTTCAACAAGGGGAAGTGCAGTGTTTTGCACCTGAGGAGGAACAATCCCAGGGACCAGTATATTCTGTGGGCCATCCAGCTGGAAAGCAGCTTGGCAGAAAAGGATCTGGAGGTCCTGATGAACAGCAAAGTGAACACAAGCCAGCAAAAGGCCCTTGCTGCAAAGAAGCACATGTTCCAGTACAAAAGGGACATGGACATACTGGAGACAGTCTAACCAAGGACCATGAAGGTGATGAAGGAACTAGAGCATCCCTCCTATGAAGAAAGGCTGAGAGAACTGGGTCTTACCAGTATGAAGAAGAAGAAAAGGCATGGGGGGACTTTATCAATGGCTATAATTACCTGAAGGGAGGGTTCAAAGAGGATAGATCCAGGTTATTTTCAGTGTAGCTCAGTGCTAGGACCAGAGGCAATGAGCACATCTGGACATGGTCCTAGGCAACCAGCTTTAGATGGTCTCACCTGAGCAAGAGGATTGGACCAGATGACCTCCAGTGGCCCATTTTTTGTGAAAGCAAGCACTCAAAATCATATTATAAAATCAACCCTATATTAATGTGCAACAAAAAAAAAAGGTGATCAGACACCAGAACTGACCTTTCACTCTGTCTTTGTAATTAAAGATCTTATTTATACATACCATTCACTGACATCAGCTATCTGCATTGCATGAATCAGCTTAGATGTCTTGGGTAATTTGGAGGAAGAAATATAAAATCGTGCCTGTGACTGGCAGTTTTTCTAAAAAGTATCACAAAATAACATGCACTCAAATGCAAGCACAGTTCATAGACCTTATCTGTAATGCTACGGCTTCCAAAAGTAACGGAGATTCAGCTTAGTTAGGTTTTCTTAACGAAGAAAAAAAAATTCAATTTGATTATTTTCTTGACTGCCTTGTCTGTTCTTCTCATCCCCAGATAGACTGTGAATGTCTAAAACAGAGTGGAAAGATGTAGCTACAAGCATTCAGTGAATTAATTTTTAGCATCTGATCACTGTATATTGCAATATTTGAAACATCTTCCATATAGCATTAGTAACAGCAAAAGTGCCATGATCCCTGTATAACTTCTATTTATACTTGCTTGAGACACAAGTTAATTGATTATTTTGCTGATTTTTTCAAGGTTTAGGATTAGTATTCAGAAGACTGATGGTTCTTGGAGAAGCTGGTACACAGGTGGACAGTGCAGAGATAAAAGTGACATTTAAGCTGTGGTAGAAAGCCTTTTTAAAAAGGCAGCAGATTTTGCAGCACTTCCAAAGGGAAAGAGCAGTTTTGGCAACTGCTTAATCTTCCCAAGAAATCTGACACACAGCCCCTCCTCCTGACCAAATCAGTTTAGTAACTTTTTCGTATTTAAAACATGAGCTGTTCTGAGTAGACTCACTCGTCACACACTGGAAAGCTGCTTTTCCCCGATGGGAAGGGATGCACTATCCAAATTGCTTCCTGCAGTACAAGCACAAAACTGTGAATAAGAATTGCACTTTGCAAAAGTTCTCTGCTATTTGATTTAAATATTGTTTTTTTTCTCCGCCATTTAATTACCCATGTGTTCTTTTCAGAGTACTGGGGGAAAGGTGCAATCACAATCAAAGTGAGCTTGCTAAGAATTTCTACTCTGACGATCGACTGCAAATATTTCTGCTGTCCTCACCAAAGCTCTGTTTGACATCTCCCCTTCTGGCAAAACAAATTATATCTGACAGAAAACAACATTGGGTCTCCTCGCCAATTTTATATTCTCCTTTATTTTTATTGTTTTTATAAGTCTGCTGTCTTATTATTTTGTCTGGATAAATCTTCCAGTTGATTTAAAAATGCATATAACTGGGAAATCATCACTAATGAGAAATGGCACCATCCATTCATAAGGAGCTCCTTCAGCTACACTGTTGACACAGATACCTTTGTGAATGCGAGAGAAAAGGAGGAAGGAAGTGAGACTGTTTTCTGATGGCCTGTCTTCTCTGCATCAATTATCCCAAGTTATTAGACACAAGTAGTTCTCTTTCGGTTAGTGTATATATCAAGTGAGATTCATGCTGCAAAACCATCGCCAACCAACACAGGCCTGGATTGATTAAGAAGAGAATTATGGTTTTAATCCCAAATGCTGTAGCTCATGCACATTACTGGCTCCAGTGTCAGCAGCATTTGACCTCAAAGCTGTATCCAGCAAACCATCTGGATCAAGCTCACGGCCCATTTAACCTGAGCTAAAAACATTTATTGGGACAATAAAGCTTTCAAACTAGCAGCCATCTCAGAGTATGAAGCTTGTTATGGAACCAGCATCAACACTGGAAGATGTCAGCACATGTTAGCCCCATTCAAATATCGTGTGAAAAGAACTCTCCTTGGGGTAGAAGACAGCACAAATGGGAGAGTAAAGAAGGTAGCTATGATCAGTGAACAGAAATATATCTGCTCCTCATAAGGTTTATTCACTTTTCAAACTGGGGTCTGCCAGCACAGTTCAGTCAGGAGACAAGCCAGATGACACTTTGTCATTGCTCAGGAATAAAAAGCCCTACAGCACACCCTTGGTTCCACCTTCATCAATACCTGATACATGCATTACTGAACAGTAAAAATTAAATCTGGGTCAGGTGAGAGCCTAAGACTGTATTTCTATCATGTTAGGAAAAAATGATATGGTATTTACATCACCTCCATGCCACTTGCAAAAGATAGTTAAGACCCAGTCTACTATAATAATGACATGACAGCATTTCTGCTCTGGAATAGAGTCCACTGGCACAAAGTCATCCCTTCAGATGGAAAAAACATTACATTTGAATTGCCAGGATGAGCTTGCATCAATTCTGTGTTTGTATCATATGTCTGTGGTGTTCTTATCTGATTTAGTCTTTTCAAGTGAAGCTGTACACCACAGCTTCAGTGTCATATATGTGCAGCACTTTACGAGGCTACGTAATCATCATTGGGAGCTAGCTATGAGGCAGTGCCTTTAGAATGCATGTAGGGTCTATCTCATCTAAATTAGATGTCAATAAAGTAGGCATCTACATCTAAGCTAGCCATCAGAGCCTCCCATAACAGGGACAAGAAAAAAGGAACATGTGGATTGTGACATGCCTGGCTCGTTTCAGAAGCCCGTTTCACAACATGATGACAACCTTTCTGTACACTGACCTGAAAGAGAATCTCAGTGACCAACTGAAATGTAGCCATATATATTACATGCATGTAGTCAACTGAATATCACATATGCAAATTAGAGTGAAACTACCATTCACAGAATCATAGAATCATGGAATGATTTGGGTTGGAAAGGACCTTAAAGCTCATATAGCTTCAATCCCCCTGCCACAGGCAGGGACACCTTCTAGGACACTAGACTAGGTTGTTCCAAGCCCCATCCAACCTGGCCTTGAACACTGCCAGGGATGGGGCAGCCACAGCTTCTCTGGGCACCCTGTGCCAGCGCCTCAGCACCCTTACTGGGAAGAATTTCATCCTTATGCCTAACCTCAATCTCCCCTTTAGTACATGTCTCAGTCTGCATACTGTCAGGTGGCTGCTACTTTTCCATGACTGTTGAATTCGGCCATAATTTGTCCTTTAAATGAAAGTCAGTCCTGCTTCCCAGAAGGTTATAATTCACCTTAAAGGATTACCAGAAATATTTTATCACCTGCTTTGGTGTTAAAATCTTTCTTAAACAACCTGCTAGACAGGAAAAATGTGAGGGGGAGATCATTCAGGGAACTTTATTAGAAGAGTAACTGGACTGTGAAATACTCAAATATATGATAATTACCAGCTTAATAGAGTATGTGTTCTGTTCTGATTGGTGGTGGGGAGTCATTTACACAATTAGAAAGATTACAATTTGTCAGTACAGCAATCCTAAAATTGCATTTAAAAAATACCGTGCCAGGACATTGGGAATTGCAATTACTCAATAACATGCCGTGCACATAATGTTTTTAATGGTTACTTCATATTTTGCTAATGACTGCAAATAATATTTGAGTTGAGATTTTTTTAAGGGACCAGCGATCTGTGGTTCCTCAGTTACACAGTGCCTGACCAAAACCAGTTTCAAGGTGGCCAGTCCTCAGGATACTGAATATTCCACTGCTTCCAAATATCCAGGCATTTTGAATCACTCAGATGGCTTTCCTAAACACTAAGAAAACACTTCAAGAATCTTTGACCTCTTGGTTGCTTGCATTTTCTCAAGAGACAGACTATGGACCTTCATTCTCTAAAGATGGATGAAGACAGATGGAAGCTCTTTCTGTCCAAGTGCTGAGTTGGACATACACAAGCTAAATGCTGCTCAGCAGTTGTATAGCTGTATTAGCACGGCAGTGTCAACACAGCTACATAGCTTCTGGAGCAGAACAGATGAGGCACAGCACTGTGCAAACACAGCCAAACAGCTTCTGGATGGGGCTTGGTGTAGCCCAGTAAATATGATTTTTGTGCTATTCCTAGTAAAAGGCCACATGTTTTTCATTGACCTGACAGCAAAGAATGTTATGGTTTGTTTGGGCTTGTCCTGGCCTAAGCTGATAATCAGCTTGTTTTATTTAACTGGGGTAGGAAATGCAGAGCAGTCAGGTTTGCTTTGAGTTAGCTCTAGTTTATAGTGGTAACAAGTAGATTTTCTGTGTAAATTAAATAGAATAAAATATGGTTTGCAAGAATACAAACACAGGATGGTACTGGAGGTCCCAGACTGTAAACACAAATCCCAGTGGTCAATAAGTGGTCACTGCAGGCATGCAACAGTCTAAACCAGTTTACATATAACAAAGAGACCACAGAACTGAATTACTGAGAGCTAAAGAAAGCCTATATAATGCAGGCTGTATTAATAAAACAGACAAACATAAACCCAAACTGACACTATAGCAGAAGAGGAAGGGACCTCCAGCCATCAGACCTCTACTGGGGAGAACTGAGGACACTGGTGGCCACTGACACCCCCTCCAGCCCCTCTGCTCTCAGCCCCAGGACCCAGGGAGACACTGAAAGAATGGTATAATACCAGAGAAAAGGGGACAATACTTTCATTTTCCAGCTAATAGGATTTGGGGCTTAAAACTGGACTACTCTATAGCTGTCCTGTAACCTGGGAAGAAAGATGCTGGCTTTTTCCCCAAAAATATATTCACCCTAAGATTCATTTCACTTCATTTTAGATATTTACAGTATAGACATCTACATTTGATCTAGTCACCCTGGGCTCCCATTATAACCACTGCAGTGAAATAGGTACTTTTAGGGCATGATTTATCCAGTATGTTTTAGATGCCTGCTTTAGGCCAACAGGAATTGCACCCTAGAATACTTCATTTCCCTCCACCGACTAGGAAAGGGCTCAAGGCAACTGATTCAGAGTGGGAAAGTAACAAGGACTTTTACCAGTAAGAATACGATTGCTACTTTTTGTGTTCATGCAGAATCCCTGTCTTCTTTATTTACAGATTATTTCAATAAGCAATTACTCATTGGATTGAAACCCCTTAGAAAGCATGGCCCCAGGATTTAATTATAAAACAACACTGTTAGAAGTACAGATCACTCATTTGGAAGGAATTTGCATTGTACCAATAATAATAACAACAGAATAAACAAAGGATTGCTGGTTTCAGAAGAAATAAACGGGAACTGTAGAAAATTAACACTTTTCCAGGAGGTAATTCACCATTTATAAATCTTATAATTAGGGTCTGTATAAATCAGGAAGCTCAGCTACAAGGATCATAACTTAAAAAGCAAAGGCACAGCTACGAAAGCAGTGGGAGAGCTCTGGCAGCAGCTCCCATTGGAAGCAAGAAGGATTTGACACATTCAATCCCTATTTTACACTAACCAGAACATTATTAGGGCATCATCACAGAGGGCAGGACTATCCTGAGCTTTGGGCTTCCCAGCAGAGAGCTCTTTCCTGATCCCATGGCAGCGCAGCCACCTCCTGCTTCATCGCTAGGCTCAGCCTGAGAAAGGAACCAGCCATGTGAGATAACTCCGCTCAGTGCACATTTATAGCTCCATAAACGACAACAATGTTAACAATTTACTAACTTCTGATAAAGACCATCTCCTTGGGAATTGCTGATACCTCCATTTCTATGGGAAATAAATCTCTCTGGAAGCTTTGCTCTGCTGCTTTCTGAGCACATGAAAGCGCTGCTGAAATTCCTAATTGCAAATTAGACTTTTGACAGGGGGAGGCAGAGCAGACGGATTGAAATAGCCTTAAAGTGCTTTTCTCTTCCTGATGGCAGAAGAGTTCATAATCCAGGCAAATTAACTGATTGTAACAAACAGCATTAAAGCAGCACTGCGCAATGTTGTGTCTGGCAGCTGGTGGCCAGACACTAGAACATACTTAACCAATTAGCACTGTCCCCTGCGCCAGCCAAAATGCACATTAAGAGCAACTGAGATGTGATCTGGGACGTTTTGTGGTCCTCATACAGCAGTTCTACCAGGTGGGCCAGAAAAGTGAGATTCTCAGTGGATGAGTTAGCTGGGGATGTAATAAACCTGAGCCTGCTGGAAGCCTGTCTTTGCATATCCTATTGGACAAGCCACTCCAGGTTTAGCTGAGCTGTCTTTTTGTGGCTTTGTAACATTTCAAGGAGATTTTGGAGGCATCTTTTGATTATTGATGCCTTTCTGTTCTTAAAAATAACAAATAGGCCGCAGACTTTTCAGAATGTTCTTTTTCTGACACTGTGATAGTTAGAGTATAATTATTTTTGGTACTTGGACAGTCCCTTCCTTTGGCTTTCGCAACAAGTTCCAAACATTAATGAGTTACAGGCTTAATTTTCAAACTCAGCTTTGGCAACTCAGCAGTCCTAAAAAATACAGTCATTTGTCTGTGCTCTCTGCCTACAGCTTTAGCTGTTTAACTGTAGCCACTCACATCTGAAAATGTAAGCCGAGGAGACTTGAGGAAGAGGTGGGAAGAGACCACAGATCTCATGACACTTTTAGTCATGTCTCTTCCCCAAAAGTCTGCGTTTCATCTTATGCCTCAATGATGTGAGAGAAACTTTTTTATGTCTAATATAGCATGGAAATGCTGGCTTGCTAACAGCCTGGCAGTAAAGCATGGAATCAAACTCTACAACTCAAAAACAGTTATAAAGCAGCTATGTTTATTACAGAATCCGGGGATCTCAGAGCAGCATTTTCTCTGCCCATGGCTTGGGAAGATGGGCTCTCTAGGATTTCTACCTGTCCTCAAGGAAGGAACAGTGTCAACGGCACAGATAAAATCAGGCTGTCTGTTCACTGAGCACATTAGTCTAATTTCCATTCTGAGGTTAATGAACCTTAATTTTGATGCACAGACTTGTGATTCATCCTGAATATTTTTGCTGCCAAGATATCCCTGTACTTACCTAGCCAGTGTGACACCCCTATCCAAACCTGAGTGTTATTAAATGAGTTCTGTTTTCACAACAGCTCTAAGGAAGAGGTTGTCAAAAGCATTTTGCAGAAAGAAATAAAACTAGAATGCTGAAATCCTTCTTTCCCTGATTCTCAGTGCCTTGAACCTGGAACGTTCCCCATTGACTGTTAATTCAAAAGCATTCTAACTCACTTACTTGTGTACATTTCAGTAAGGTGACTCATGCCCTAAAAATGCCTTTTTCTTGTTTCCATCGACTAGAAAAGGAGCCTGAACAAATCAGCTCAGGAAAAAAGGATCTCTGCAGGGTAGGTGCTTGGAGTTAGGTTAAAAAAAATCAGTCAGGGAGACATGCTGCAGCACTGTGCTGCCCATGCATTGCAAACAGGAGGGAATCAGAAGTGTGAGACATCACAGGTTCCATGAGAACTCCCTAAAGAAACTCTCCAGAGTATTCTGGCCAATTTACATTTTGTACTACCCTGAAATTAAGGAAACTAAACCAGCTCTGGTAACTTTACACATCACTGAAATGAACTCCTGCAGGATTCTGCCTTGGTTTTTCAGCTGTGTGAAAGAAGAGTCTGATCACACTTTCTAAACAAAACATTAGATCAAAAATAGAAGTAGATGCAGAAGAAAGTGAGGTTTCTGGGTAGTTCTGAGCTATCCATTTGAATCAGAAGACTGTACTCAACTTTGTTAAAAATATATTCATTAAAGCTATTGAGCATTTTTGTTGCTTTGAGTGCTTATCTACAAAGCAAAGTATGTTGAGTCTGTTTCTCATTTACCTTATGAGCTCACTTTAACACAATAGAAAATAATTTGCTATAAATCACATTCCAATAGCAAAACGAGTTTACTAATGTTTACCAGATGCCTGCCTCTGACTAAATTCTAGAGCATTCAGTGGAATCACGGAATCATAGAATCATTTAGTTTGGAAAAGACCTTTAACATCATTGAGTCCAACCACAGACCTAACACTGCCAAGTCCACCACAAAACCATGTGTCTAAGTGCCACACACACTATATCTTTTAGATACATCCAGGAATGGTGAGTCCATCACTGCCCTGGACAGCCTGCTCCAATGCTTAACAAACCTTCTGGGGAAGAAATTTTTCCTAATATCTAATTTAAACCTCTCTTGGCACAACTTGAGGCTGTTCCCTCTTGTCCAATCACTTGTTACTTGGGAGAAGAGACCAGCACCCAACTCACTACAACCTCCTGTTATGTAGCTGTAGACAGCAATAAGGTCTCCCTTGGGCCTCCTTTTCTCCAGAATAAGCACCCCCAGTTGCCTCAGCTGCTCCTCATCACACTTGTGCTCCAGGCCCTTCACCAGCTCCATTGTCCTTCTCTGGACCTTCTTCAGCACCTCAATGTCTCTCTTGTAGTGAGGGGCCCAGAACTGAATGCAGGATTTGAGGTGCAGCCTCACCAGTGCTCAGTACTGGGGGACAATCACTGCCCCAGTCCTGCTGGCCACACTAGTGCTGATACAGACCAGGATGCCATTGGCCTTCTTGGCTGCCTGGGCACAAGCTGCTCATGTTCAGCTGCTGTTGACCAGCACCCCCAGGTCCTTTTCCACTGAGCATCTTTCCAGCCAACTCTTCTCCAAGTCAGCAGCATTGCATGGGGTTGTTGTGACCCAAGGGCAGGAGCTGGCACTTTGCCTTGCTGAGTCTCATACCATTGGCCACTGTCCATTGATCCAGACTGTCCAGATCTCTCTGCAGAGCTTTCCTACCTTCCAGCAGATCGACACTCCCAGCCAACTTGGTGTCATCTGCAAACTTACTAAGGGTGCACTCGATCCCCTCATCCAGATCATCGATGAAGGGATTAAACAGAACTTGCTCCAACACTGATCCAAATAATAAGTTAACTCCATTTGACTTAGCATTAATTTCAGAGACCAGCCACTTAACTGGATTGAGTTAGATTGAGATAGACATTATCTTACATACATAATGAAAATATTTTCTGGTATTACTGAAGCTGCTGAGGTCCAGTAATACCTTCAAGTGGCTGAGGAGGGATTTTAGCCTACTGTGATTCATTGCTCCAAATGTCTAGTTGAGGACCTTCATATTCTGCCCACCTCTAAGTCAGAGTGAAGCAGATTCTTCTTGCTCTTTCCCAGCCACCTGCTTCCACAGTGTATTCGTTACTATGCTGCTTAATACAGTATGTAAAACTTATTCTTTCCCTGCATATTGTGCTGCCTTATCAATACCTTGTTTCCTTTCCACCTTCTCCTAGGTTTGGCTAATACTGACATCTCACCAAGATTTGAGCATATGAACTATTCTAACAGTATAATTCAGGCTGCTATTCTGCAGAACTAATGATACAACATTCGTGTAGGTGGTGGCCACATAGCCAGAGTGGGCTCAGCACATGGCAGAAGTTTGGCTCAGGCCATACAAAGCCTGTGAATGCCCCAGGAGCTGGTTTCACAGAGCAAGTTGCCTGCTGTTCTTTTTAGTTCTTTTGTATGCAGAGGTCAATACTTTTGTAGAGATTATCCTTTTAAATCAGTGTCAGCTGACTTACACTCAGATCAGCTTACACAAAGTCTGATGGTGTTTGAAGCTGTGGGAGGAACGTGTGTAAGCAGGGAATCCCATGCTGAAATTGGCCATTTGTGTACATCGAGGCTCTGTTAAAGCATTTTGCAGCTTCTTTAGCCTCTACTTATGACATGAGAGTGGATTTACAACATGCTGTGACAGCCCCTTCAGCAGGGCAGTGCCATTAATCTTCAGACAGACTACTGAGATCAACACTGATCTCATGTTTGGATCCTCTAATCCAGGACCCTGCACCCAGCCGGACCCTCCCATTCTTAACCTGTTCCAGAGACACAGATTGATCGCAGCCTGAACTCTCCTAACTCAAGTTTAATCATTATACTTTCTGCTGTTCCTCTGCAAGCACTGTAATGTAGTGCTGAAGACATAGTCAAGCATTTAAGTACATGATTAACCTGAAGTGCTTAAATTGGAATTGCTGACTGCAGCCAGGCTGCTTGTATACTTGGACTTAAAAATGCATTCAAGTTAATTATCATTAAATACATGCAACAAACAGAAACACAAAGATGACACAACCACAGATGTACTGCAGAAAACATCTCCTTCAGCAGCATAGCAAATCTTGGTTTTAGGTGCACTTTTAAAGCACATACTTCAACATTAAGCCAGAAGGATATTTGATTTTTATAGAAGAACATGAGAGATTCAACATACAAAACAGGAATACAGTTAACCTGCTTCCAGGACATGCCTGTTTCCTACAGGAAGTAGGCTTGCAGGATAGAGGGGCATTGGGGCAGTCAGACAATGGGGCCATGGGACTGCAGGCACCAGGGCAACAAGTCTTTGGGGTAGCAGGGATGCAAGGCAGAGGGCTATCATAACAGTGATTCTGTAGGACAGTGGGGCTGTAAGGCACTGGGGCTGCGGGGATGTGGGGATATGACGATGACAGACAGTGGGGCAGTGGGGATACAGAGATGCATGGATGCAGGGATGTGGGACAGTGGGGATGCAGAGATGTGGGGCAGTGGAGCAGCAGGGATGCAGAGATGCAGGGCAGTAGGGATGAGGGGATGAAGGGTAGTGGAGCAGCGGGGAACCAGTGCAGGGGGTTGTGGGGCAGTGGGAATGCAGAGATGGGGGGCAGTGGAGCAGCAGGGATGCAGAGATACAGGGCAGTAGGGATGAGGGGATGAAGGGTAGTGGAGCAGCGGGGGAACCAGTGCAGGGGGTTGTGGGGCAGCAGGGATGCAATGCTGGGGGGATGTGGGAATACAGGAATGTGAGTATGAGGGGCTGGAGGGATGCGGGGATGCGGGTTTGAGAGGATGCAGGTCTGAGAGGATGCGGGGATGAGGGACTGGGGGGATGTAAGGATCTGGGGGGGGTCTGGGANTGCGGGTTTGAGAGGATGCAGGTCTGAGAGGATGCGGGGATGAGGGACTGGGGGGATGTAAGGATCTGGGGGGATGCGGGTCTGGGAGGACGCTGGGATAGAGGGATGCGCGGATTCGGTCGGTCCCCCCGGTGCAGGCCGAGGACCGCGGTGCAGCAGCGCCCCTTGCTGGCAGAGTTCAGCCTTGCACCGGGAAGCGGCCTCCGCGGCTCGGCCCAGGACCGGTGGCAGTTCCCAAACGGTTTCAAATGAGGAGCTGAAAGGCTCCCGGTTGGCCTGCGGCTGTGCCAAAGCAGAGGCCCTGCTCCTGGCAGGCTTCTGATTAATGCCGCCTGTGGTGTCAGCAGTGATTTTGTGTATATCTGCATTACTTATTCTACTTGAAAGGTAACAAGAAAGGGTGAGTTTGGCTTATTGTTTCCCCATCCCTTCGCTGACAACTGCAAATCATTTCCAGGATGGATTGAATTATGAGGGGGAAGGCAGGAAGGGAGGCTAAGAGGGAGATGTGCAATGCAATCCACTTTGAATAATTTGCACTTTAGATTCTGTTGTATTGATTACTGTGCGACTCCTGGGGGGGGGGGGGGAAGAGAAAAGCAATTGGCAGGTCTCCGGC
>NDXB01013011.1:21638-42877 GCA_002631895.1 Agapornis roseicollis | reverse complement strand
TTGAATCGCTGGGGGGTGGGAGGGGGGGGGGGGGAAGAGAAAAGCAATTGGCAGGTCTCCGGCTCCAAATATTTCCAAAATGATTATACATTTTATTAATCAAGGTCAAAGTAACCTCATTTGCCCGGTACTAATGAAAACATAGGCTATGTGTAACTAAAAACCACTTCAGCGAGGAAAATTGAAGCACATTAAAATGCGGTGCAGAGCAGCTCACAGTGAGCGGGTTTCAGATGCCATCTACTGGGCAAAGCTAATGCAGTAGAATGACAAGCGGCACCTTTTACTCCTGCGCTTGCAGTTTCCCCTCTGTTCCTCCCTCAGCAGTTTTCCCGCAGTGGTTGAAGGCTGAGGAAACCTTTCCAACAGTCTTCACTGAGAAGTCAGCAGGATTTGTGCAGTACTCAGGTGCTTTGCTTTGCTGAACTGAGGACAGAGTTGCCGATGACAGCGTATTAAAGGTTTGCTGTAAAAATGTATGCACAGAGCTCTCTGAAAACACAGAAGAAAGGCATTTTGCAGTGTGAGTACAGTACATAGCGCAAACAAGGTTTATGTCAGGAAAAGCACTCCCAAGCACCTAAAAACCCCAAGTAATCTTGGAATAAGATAGACTGTGCAGTACAGCCAAATAATTACTAGAAGTCATGGTACTTGGGAGTATATAAAAGAAGAAGCCTAAAGCAAACATTAATGTATTTTGGCTCATAGCATGAGCTACTGCAAGTGCACTAGTCACTGGGAGTTGTTCCATCCACTTCAGGCTTTGTGCTGGAGTCGGACTGACAGCCCCAACCGGCTTTTCTGGGTACGTATCTTTCACATTTGATGACTCTTGAGTCTGTTTTCCAATTACTTTGTTTCAGCACTGCACCAGAACCACAAAGGATCAATCCATTAAATAAAGCGACAATCCCTGCCTGGGGAGCTCCCAGCACATGGCCTCAATTCCAGCAAGCAGGTTCCTTCAGGACTAAGCATAAGCGGAACTGGCTTTTTGGATCTTGGGATAATAAAGCCTCAGATTATTCTGCAAATTCAGCAGTTTTGTGAGCTACAGTTCTGGTTTTCAGGCCCTTTCTCTGTTTCTTTGATCTGCTACAAAGCAAAGCTCCCATGCAGTTTAATTTATCTTGCATCACATCGGATTATGAATACACATATGGTCATTTTCTTTGTCCTTCCCCTTCTTCATGTCCCTCTCTCTCTCTAACCCAGCTCCCAAGGCTGCAGACTTACAGACAAGCAATCAGACTTTTTTGTTGGTTTCTTTTCGGTGCTGTTTCATTCTAATAGGACCAGTGGGAATTGACCTATTTAATGAGAGAAGCTTTGAAACTTGTCAAAAATAAATCTTATTCCAAACTGTGAGGAACAGGCAAAACCTAAAAAATATTACAAACTCCCTTAAATCTGAACAGAAAGAAAGACTCACCAAAATGACGGGGGCTGATGCAAGGTACAAGACATTTTATTGGGTGATTTTGAAGGTGTGATTCCTCCTAAGTTTTATATGTTATCAATAACCCACAGTTTCAAACCAAATCATTTTGGAACATAAGGCAGGGCTTTCTCAACGTTAAAAATATTGAATTAATATCACTGCAATTTTGAACCATGCCCTGAGCAGTTTTTACGTTCAGGAGCTAATTTCAACTAACCCATTGGTATAAACAGTTTTGTACAAAAAACTCTCTCCTTTTTGATAGACCCATTTATTAAATAGCTCCCAATTCACTGCATTTCTTCAGTAACTCCTGCTTTTTCATCAAATCGGAATGAACCCAGCAAGGTAGCAATTTACTGGGACTATATTGAATAAATCCAGAAATCCAGCTCTGTCCCAAACTATAATCAGCATTACACAATCTACAGTAAGTGCACCAGAGAAAGATAAATCAGCACCTGCCAACTAATGAGGAAGGGTTATCATTAAATTATCCCATCATAACAGTTCTTTCTCCTCTCTTCAAAAATCACTTTTAAAACCCTGCTTTAAATGCCTATTTTAAAAGACTGCTGTTATAAAATATAACTTCCCATGCTAAAACTGCTGTTCAAATTCTTCCTCTAGAACCAGACTCTAACAAGAAAGCAATAAAACTGCATACACTGTGAAAGGTAAAAATACTTTATGTTAGCAGTTAAGAAAAGGGCTTGTTCTGGGTCAGTTGTTCTCCGTCTGTTGACACAGCAGAAGCAGCAGAAGCAAAGACCTGCCAGGTGCCCCTGAGCCACTGTCACAGGGGAGGAGGATGCAACCCAGACTCGGCAGTTCATGGGAGCTCTGGCCCCAGTCAACGGGTCAGGTATTTTCTAGCAGTGGGAGCATTGCTTTTGAAGCTTTGCTTTCCCATCAAGCAGCACTTTCCCCTACCCTCGATTATGTACCTCTAATCATAGGTAAATGTGCAAGGGAAACAACTTCAGTTTCTTCCTTACCATTCTCCAGGATTTTTCCTCTGTTTCCTCCTCCTTTGACACCCCAGTTTAGGGCCCAGGGCCTGCAACATCTGCTGTGCAATACCCAGGGCTTGCTGGAAAACCTGTACCCCATAACAATCTTACTATGCTATATCACTATGAAATATCATAGCTCCTGCTCCTACCACTGTTAGCCACCATGACCCTACTGCTCCCCTGGTCTCCTGACCACACAAAGATTCCCCACATTACCACTTGCTTAGCCTAGGGTGGGTTACCATGTCACAATTTCTGTGATTTAGTCCCATTTGCTCTCACAGCAGAAGTGAGGCTTCTTTTCACCCCAAACTATGTAAAAGGATCAATAGGAAGCAAAGCTCAGAATCTCAGAAGCATTAAAGCATATAATTTTTACTGAAATTAATGACAGTAAAGTACTTATATAGGCCTCAGGGCCAGATACACCAGGATTTCAGTGGGAAATCAAGTCTCTAAATGTGTCTTTAATGCCTAATGACCCTAACCCCTCATTTTTCAGGAGCTCAAAATAGTGAATGTAGAGTTTTTTGAAACACTGTTCAGTTGTTTCAAAATGGATTCCTGAGATTTACGTCTCTGGAATTAATAGCATGTTAAAGAAAAATATTATGAGAGAGTTCATAGGGAACCATGTTCACAGTATCACAGAATTGAAGAATCACAGAATCACTAGGTTGGAAGGGACCTCGAAGATCATCAAGTCCAACGCTGTATGTTTAATTCCTTTTGCCTCCACAGAAAGGACAAAGAAAAAAGGTATTCTTCCTACAAAACTAATCCACAGGCTTGCTTTGAGGTGGAAGTGAGCTGTTCTGCTTTGTGCAATGTGAGCTATTCTGTTAAGAAGCACAGATATAAAATTGTGATGCATATCACATGAACAGACTCATGACCATCTTTTTGTGCTATTACCCAAAACTGAGTTATGTCTGCACCCAAACTTGGAGCCATATAACCCAAAATGTCACAAACTATGGAATGCAGAGCAGAATAAGGGGGTTGGCAATCACTAGCTCTGCTGTTATAAAGTACCAGCGATGGGGAAGACGGGTTGTTACACGCAGAACTCACAAATCTACACTTCAGAGAGTTTCCCTCATCACCTACTCAACTCTGAGAAGTAGGGAGAAAAGCAAATGCCAATCTCACCAAGAACACCATCTAAATGAACGTTAACGCAATATTCAAGTATGGGATCAACAGCAGAGCTAGAGGAGGGTACTACGTGGATTTTTTCTGTTTGCTTAAAAATAGCCTTGACTGAAACAGTGCTGTCAATTTTGACTAAGCAAAACACTCTAGGGGTCTAAAGGAGGGCAGAAACTATAGCCAGTTTAAAGCATAAATCTCTCCAGCTGCAGGAAATATTATCAGCACTAATCATTTAATCATGGTGGAGCATAGTAAGTGGTCACCCTGAGTTTGCCTGAATGCATATATGAAGCAAACTTATTTTGCATGAATCTCCTTTATAACCACAGTAGTTGTATCCTGTATGTATTAAATTTTTAAGAGCTCCTCTCAACTCCTTTTCCTTTAGCTCCCCAGCTAAAATGCTGAGATAACTGTCCATGTTTCCTACTTGTCTGGCAATGTCAGAGGAAGCAGTGAGTGATTTAATAACTTAGGGCTCCAGAAATGTTGTTTTCAGCCAAAACAACAATCAAATCCCAAAGTTTTCTGAGATTTGATTCATGATATTTACAAAACTGTGGTTCTGTGACCTCTGCCTATCACTGCAATCATAAACAACTGGCTGTTTCCTTTATCCATGCTCCTTATTCATCCTCAAATTGCACGTTCTAAGACACACAGACCATCTTTTCATCGCAATCAATTAACACAGAAGGACTTTGTGTGAACTGGTAGGTGCTTCTCTAATACAAATAATGAAGATTCAGAACAACAACAGTGAGCTGAAACTGAAATACCCCTTCTGTGCCCCTCCTGCAAGTAAATATCACCTTACTATGGTTTGAGTTATACTAGCACATGAGCAAACCAGAGACACAGCAATCACACGATTACATTCTGATGTTCTGCTCTGTGCCCTTCTGTTTACAAACAGCATTAAGCACTTTGTAAACGTGATGCTTGGAATTTAACACCTAATTTAACCACCATCTTACCAACTTTGAATGTGACATGTTAAGTTTAATGCAGACAAAAATGAGTACTATAAGAGAAGCACAATCTCAAAATATGTTATGCCCTAGTGTTGAAGGAGGCACCTTACTTGAAGGCAAAAATCCATGTAATTGCATGGTATCATTATATTCAAATGGAAAAAAATCATGTTTAGTATAAGCAATCATAAAAATCTTAAGGAAATTACTCATTGTGACCAGTTTTGCTCACAACTGGTTGTAGCTATCTTTACAACTCAAGAGTCAGAATGAGAGATTTCTCTTCCAGCAGAAGGAAGTTTAAGATCTCTAAATCTTTTATGGGAATTTATAAAAAGTAATAATCAATTTTTAATACTTTTTTTTTTTTGTAAGCCAAATTACACAAAAAAGGAGGATGCAAAAGCCTTTCAACAACTGAAAATTACTGTGAGCACTAGTTTTAAAGTCGAGCTACTGGCAGACATCCATATCTAACAAAAGCAACTTTCCCAACACTCCCCATCAAGAACTTTCCCTCCCACAATATCCCCAAGTGCTTAAAAAGTAGCCGTGACAATTCTTAAGCATGTTGTGTAGCTAAAATATAAGACACCAGTTAATGAACTATGTGCCCCTAGATCTGAATGGGAAAGTATGCCACATATGCTTAGATAACATCAGAAATAGAAAAGTCATGGGAAAGGAACTTAGAAACTACATTAGCCTCAGAAATCTAAGATGAAAATCTTACCCAGACCTCTAAGGGCTCAGGTCTTTGAGGCCTTTCACATGACCGAATTATTTCATCATTCACAGTGTTCAGGGATAGTTCAGCCTGTGACTATTCACTTAGTAAGTGGCTTGTCTTTTTATTCAGGACTATTTTACCTTGCTGAAAATGCTGGTATTCTGTACTACATATTGTTTGGGGATATGGGGAAAGGTGGTAGAGGTTAGGATACTTCTGATCTACATAATCTCAAAGGAAGTGAATTATGCCAGCAGCTGAGCTCCTGTACTGGCTTCTACCAAGTCCTTTGGTTTTGATAATTTCAAGGCAGAACTTCAAGACAGGAGGTTTTTCAATGCACTTTCATCTGGGTTTTCCCTTTGGCTTACCAGAGCCTACATCCCAACCTCAATATCATGTGGCTGGGTTTGTATGAACTCAAAGGCTATTTCTGGAGGGAAGGAACAAATAGGTTGTAGAGGGGATGGGAAACTTTAAATATGGAGTTAGGGAGAGGAAAACCCCCACTGCTCCATCTACTCTGCAAATACTTTACCTATACTAAGGACACTGAGTGAACATATTTTGTTCAGAAAACAAAAAAATATTGTACTTACAAAGGATTTATGCTTAAGAAGGTAATCTTTTAATTACTTACTGGGTACCAGCATTTTGTGGAATCTTAGAATCATTTAGGTTGGAAAAGACCTTGTAGTTTTTGAGTACATTTGATGTGTAATACATATCAATAATACTACTCTTTGTCTATATATCCCAAATTATACTGAGAGATCCCCAAATTTTAAACATTAAAAACATGCCCCTAAATTCAGCATTGCTGTACAACAGGTCAGCTCTTGAATGAGAGGTCAGCAGATAAACATGAATATAAGGGGAAGCTGGGAAGACACCGAACAGATGTGAAAAATTCACAGTAATAAGAAAAATAAGCATTTCAGAGCTGAATCCCCAAATGAAAATCCACTTTCTATTTTAATTTAACAATGCAAGAACTCTCCATATAATCTACTTTTTTCATCTAGCCCAAATGTGTAAATCTAGGATTAAAATCACATTTTAAAATATATTGTATATCTATTTCAAAGAGTACCCAGGCAAATCTGCATCTCTTCATGCATTATTTTTTTCCTGTGTTGATCTTGCAGGATATGAGTCTGTAGGGCTGAAGTCAGCTGAACTTTCATTATTGGTTCCACTGGCAGTAGGTTAATACCCAAAACTCATAATCTGTCTGCAACTGTATCTTATCTGCATCTCTTCTTTGTGCCAAGGATCTGAATACAAATAGTAACTTCATACAAAAGGTGCTTTACTATCCTTCAAATAGTAAATCTTGGCAAAGAACCATTAGCCCTGGGATAAAACAATCCTTTACTCTGACTTTGCTCTTGTGCAAATTAATTCACTACATTTCTAGCCTTTACAGATAAAAAATGTAAATTGCCAGCTCCCTACAAATAGGATTACCTCACCTTCATTCCCTCAATTAAATAACAAATAAATGGCACAATAAGAAATTATTTGTAGAGATGTCAGTTTATTTGCATGTACGTCGGTATTCTCATTGTAGAACCTGCACCTTAAGTTAGCCAGTCAGGTTGCCTTTTCATTATAGTTTAAATACTTACTTTATCTTTCTTTTTTTGATATATAGTGCAATGAAACATATAAAAGAAGGCCTAAAACACATAAATGAAGGCCATAAAAGAAGATTAATAACTGTTAACCAAGCCAGGCCAAAAACAAAGGCTAAGTTTACAGCTGAAAGGCTTTGCAGGTATAGGGATTCTGGTATACTATTGTGGTAAAAAGTGGGGTGCAGATACAGTTTATACAAGCAGATAAGCACTTTTGCCACTACAGTTTACTCTGAGAGTTCCCTTTTTTTTACTCTTCCAGGTCAAATATATTGGAGTAGCTAAGCACAGTTTTACGGGTGGAACTCCATCTACTCTTGGCAATGTTAATAGCACAGCTACTCTGGTCACACATCATGACTCATCACATTCTTCCTGGCAAAACTCTGTACTCCAGCTATAGAACTGCTGCCAAGCGATTATATGTGGTTTGTGACAAAGAGAAAAGAAACCACCCAAAAGTTAACAGTAAATTCTTAAAGAAATATCAAAATGAAGATGAAAAACTCTGAAAGTAGGATGAAATACCACTCCTTTCATCGCACAAAACCCCTGACCTTTGCTACACAGTTCTTGCGGATGTTCTCATTTATGCCTTGGATTGTTCTTGCTCAAAAGTCAGCACATTAATATGGCTAAGTTGTGGCAAATGCTATGTAAACATCAACCTCATTCAAACAGAATCTTTCCAGTAGCATTGTGTAGGAATGCTTCAATCTTATATCAGCACCAGATAAACATCAAATCCTATTTACTCTTCAGCCTCCTACTACAACATGGAAGGATGCAATTCATACTCCTTGTGATTGTGAAATACCAGGCTATTCCTGAAATCTTATGACAGTGAAAACAGAATAAACTGCGTTTTACTGGAGTGGAACTGGAGCAAAATACAGGTGGTCTTCAAATAGTGATAAGTGACCCTTAACTACATTCAGTCTTGTACTTTCCTGTTATTAGACTGTATGTACTTCAGGAGCTGAAGATAAAAGATTTTAACTTACACAATGGGAAAGTAAACTACACATTTTATCAACTATTAGGATGTTTAAATAGCAGGAACAAGAACTCCCAAAGACATTGCAGACAACATAAACATGCAAGTCATCTAGTCATTTTGCTCCAGCCTACAGGACACACAAAGAAAACTTTTGTATATGGAACAAGATTTCAGAATCTCATGAGAGCAGAAAGCTCTCAGTGTTTCAAAAAGAGATTAAATACTAGCTCTATTGGTCTCTTTTGTCTGAAATTCACTTTCTATGAAATTCAACCCTGCACAAAGAGCCGGAATCAGGATTAAGGATCTCATAAACCCCATTTAATTCCCTAAAAAGGCTTCTGTGCAGAAATGAATTCCAGTCTCTGAGAAAAGTTGTACTATTAACAAAAGTATGAAAAAAAAGGCATTTAGAATTAGTTTGAAAAGTCTGTGCTCTGGACTAAAAACTTTTTAATTAAAAAAAAAATCTAAATGGATATGTATGTTCTTTAAAATTTGCACTAAAATAGAATATTAAATATTTTCTTCCAAGAAATTGAAACTATTAAGGACAATTTCTCTGTTGCTACTGGCTACAGAGTAATAGCAAGAAATGACAAGGATCATGTCAAAGTCAGCCAGCAGCTACCAGGGCTTTTGGGCAGGTTTACCATTTGCAAGGATTCTCCCTAAAATTAGGGAAATGGTCTTCCACTGATGAGGAATAGGAGGCAGAGAAATGCAAGAAAATGAGTCTCCAGTAATATTCTCTTCACATACCCTGTAGGAAGTTGGATTCAACAAAGAGAGAGAAAGAATGAGAGAAAGAACAAAAGAATGAAAGAAAGGAAGATGATCCTGTATTCAATTTCTACACTCCAGGCATAGTCTTAATTTGGGGCTTCCCTATGTGTCCTAGCAGCTCTTTCTGGTGATAAAACAGTTATTGTCTGGTTAATTTATGTCTCTATTTAATGCATGACATAAATAGACTGAGCAGTGTGTTTGGTGAAAGGACAGTGAATCCCTACTGATATAAATTGGTGAACAGTAAAAAGAACAGTCCCTTTTTAAGGACCTGAAATGATGAAACTCTTCATGCTGGCTGTAATTGTATTTCAAATGCATTAGAGTTCATTGTTGTGGGTTTCCTTGGCTAAACCTCTTGTTCTCAAACTCAGAGGTGGCTTGTCATTCCAGCTCTAACAACCTGTTGAGCTATTGTTATCTATCAGTCAGCGAAAGCCACATCAGTTGCTGTGCCAGTTCCAGACAGGCCTAACCTCTTTGTGAGTTTGGGTGTGTTCCTCTTTAAAAAAGAGCTTTTCTTCTTGGTGGTGTAAATTCCAGCATTATTATTTGGGCATGAGCCAGCCTAATGCTAATATGCCTGGGAGTCATAGAGGGCTTGCAAATGCTACACTGCTGCAGGAAACAGTCCCTGGGAAATGTGGGCTCTGAGCTTCCCATTGCTTACCTTTGGGAAAGGAGAATACCCCAAGCAGGAAGCGCCTGTTTTATGGAAGGGATGTCTATATAATCCTGTACATCACTGAACCCCAGAAGAGCTCAAGCTTCAGAGAAACTGCAACATGAACACAGCAATAGTCAGACAACTAACAGATTGGTTGGAAAGCAGCACAGCAAATACTCAGAAGCAAAAGTAGCTAGCAATAGAAGCGGCTAGTAGGGGCTGCCACTTACAATTTCAAGTTTCCAATACACTAATTCTTCTATCATTTAAAATCATAGGGAACCGGAATAGCCCAGTAAAATAGAAAGCTTGGTACCAGGGAGATGCTGTAGCCATTACATGGCACAGTGATTCCACAAGCCCAGTAAAAAGGCTATGGTACGCGTGAAAAACAACTGCATTTACTTGTGACGTGACAGATAAGTTTGCTTAATGTGTAGGGAATATTTTGAGAAATAGGAGCTTTGAGGAGAACCGGCCTGTTTGGAAAACTTGTGTCTATTGACTGAAAATCTGCTTCTGAAACCTGAGGACACAACATGCCTTCACACTGCAGGCTTCTCTGAGGACTGGGACTCAACTGAAAAGTTACCAGAAAAATCAAGACAAGACATTTCAGTGTTCTGCATAGGAAAAGCTTCTCAGCTGTCCCTCAGAAGCCTGTATTCATAAGTGGAAATCGTTCTGTCATTTAAGTAAGAAAACCGTATTTATTATTTATCTTCTTCAGTCACATACAATATTCTCCCTGCAACTAAATACCTTATTCCTGTCTCCTGCACTACAGGACAGCTACAAGGTTTATTCTCACGCCTTTTATCACTAGGTGGCGACGTTGGAAGGAAGAAACGGGCTGAAGATCAGGGACAGAGAAACCTCCCGAAATGTTAACTTCCACCACAGCTTGAAGGAAACGTTATTCCTGGGCAAACCTGATTCGCTTACTTATCTGAAAATTCACGTACTGATTTGAAAGCAATCAAAAGCAATCTCAGACCAAGGGTATAACTCTCTTAATGCAATATAACCCTTTATTATAACCATTGTAATCCTTGCAATATAAACATTTTGGTGGGAATTCAACCCACCATAGCACCTGTCCGCACCTTCTCACCATGTGAAATCCATTGCATTGCTATGCAAATAAAGTGGGAAAGAGCTGTGCTTCACTTACAGATATTTCCCCTCCTTGTGGTTTTGTTATCACCTATTTTTAAAGAAATACATGGAAATGCTTACAAGATCTTATTAAAACCATATAAAAATGTTAGTAGAATGAGTTCCAAGGTAGCAGCAGTTTTCTACCACACACCAAGCAAAGCAGAGCGAACTTAAGACACGAATCTTGTTATTAAAATTCATTTGTACGAGTATTAGCTCTGAACAGAATCCAGCATCCTATTCCATAAACATTTCAAGCAGAAAACCGACAGAAACTCATTATTGTAAATGTTAATTGTTTCCTGCATATACTCATCCACAAAATGTCTGGTTCTTTGAGCAGTGAAAGCACTACAACTTACTTCCTTATGAATTTATTGTTGAGGGATATTAGTTATTCAGTTTAAATAAGTGTTTAATCATTTGAGTCAGAGTTATAGTATTTTGTGGTTTGGTATGCTATTTGCATTGCTTTACTTGTTTAGCATGAGCAGCTAGGTTTGCTGCAGCCTCAGGGTGTAAGCTGTGGTCTTTCACCTAGATATGCTTTCAGCTGGAATAAAGTTAGTTTTCTTAGTAATTTTCCTATAAGCTGGTACAGTGCTGTCTTTTGTCTTTAGTGTGAGAAGAATGATAGCACACTGATGGTTCAGCTGTTGTTAAGTTTATGTTCATCTGAGGTCTAGGACTTTTTTAGTGTGCACAAGAAGCACAAACCAGAAGGAGCTACTACTGTCAGCAGAAGCTGCAACTCAACAAGGTAAAGAACAGTTAACGGCCTGTCTGTATGAACACAGAGAAAGAATCCAATAAGGTGTTAGAAGACTCCAGACCAAAAAATCACTATTGGACTAAAAAGACACGTGAGGGGTGGGTGCTTAAATCATAAGGGCATAATTGCCCAGGGATTTCTTGTTTGGGGCCTTCCACCCCAGAGGCAGAGGGACCTGTCCCTTTTGCTGTATCACTTTTACTAAGCAATTTTTTCCTGGAACTGAACAGTTGAGACTCTGCTGCAGGAAATGTGGGGTTGAGCCTGAAGAAGGAGGATGTGTGCTTGTGAGTGAGTGTGAGTGAGGAGTTCAATGAGGCACCTGTCAGCTCTCTGGAGCTGCCCACTGCAAAGAGACTCCAGTTCTAGCAGTTGAAGTCTTGGGTGCTGTGTGACTGCTCAGGCAGCAGCTTCTCCCCACTATTATTGTACTCTCCATCTTCCAAACTCCTCTGCCGCAACACTCCCAGTTTCCCCCATGACTAAGACAACACCCAGGCCATCCTGAATCAACCTCCCCATTCCCTCAGCTCCATTTCTGGGGGTCTCCAATTGAGGGCCAGTCACAGCTGAGAACAGCACATGTGTTCAGCAATTCACTACATGCTGAATGAATGCTGAATGCATGTTAGCAGGAAAAACAGCCCTGTGCTGAAGGACAGGTCTCTGCTTGAGCACCAGCACTGGAAGGACCTCTCTGTGTCACCCAGCCTCTGATTTTCCATATAGATATAGCATGAACCACAGAAGATCAGGGCCCTCAGCACGCTCCTGCTTCTGATCGAGAGGCCCAGTGAGGAGCTGCTGGTACCATACCCAAAATGTGCTTTACAGACACCAAAGGAAGAGGTGTTTCCTTCTAAGAGGTCTGGAGAGGGGAATGGCAGGGGCCCTCTCAGGCCAGGCCAGGGCTGGGATTTCTGATCCAAATGCACCCAGTGAGACACTTTCTTGTCACCCACCATCTGGGGGTTGAGCACAATAAATCTAGCAGGTTCGTTCCCAGCAAAGAGGTGAGATTCGGGTTGGATGTGAGGAAGAAATTCTTTACGAGGGTGGTAAAAACACTGGCAGAGGTTGTCCAGAGAGGTGGTAGATGTGCCGTCCATCCCTGGAGACATTCAAGGCCAGGCTGGCTGTGGTTCTGGGCAGTCGCAACTCATTGCCAGGGATTGGCCTAGATGGCTTTGAAGGTTCCTTCCAACACAAACTATTCCATGGTTCCCTAGTAGCGTTAAAGATGCCGATTTAGCCTCAGGCCAGGCCAGGCCAGACACCAGAAGTGTTCAATCACGATTTGAGGGGGCCTACACGGATTTTACTCAGAAGTGCATCTAGGGCGAGCACAAAGACGCTCACAACTGAACCCCCACACCCTAACACTGCCCGCTGAGGCGCCGGAAGGGCAGAGCGAAAAGCGCTTCCTCATCCGGCGGCGTTAGGACTCGAACCCGAAACCTCCCGCTCTCCAGCACCGCCCGGCAGCCCGCTCCCACCACATGACGCACCTCCCGCCAGCACTTCCGTAAACACCGCGGCTGCTGAGTGGCAGCGGCGGTGGCCAATCGCGGCGCGCGGAGCGGTGGGGGTCGGAATATCGCCTCAGAGGTGCCGGCACCGGAGCGCGGGAACGTTAACGGTGGAAGTAACGGGCGCCGGGGGACGGAGGGAGGTCTGTGTGCGCCATGGCGGCTGGGGCGGGCGGGAGGAGCTCAGCTCGTCAGAGACCAGCACTCTTGGTGCTGTCGCTTCGCCTCAGGGAGCCTCTGTCGCGCTGGGAATAGCGGCGGGAGCGGGAGGATTGGGCCCTACAGCTCGCGTGAGGCGGTCCCTTCCAGCTGAGGCCGCTCCTTTGTGGGGCCTGCTGAGGGTGGTCTTGAGGCAGCGGTGTACGGCCCAGGGGCAGGGAAGCGCTGCGCCTCAGGTGTAGGCTTCCTGCCAGTGTTGGGGGGATGGTGGGCCCTGTAGCTGCGCTCCGTGTCTGACTTTTACCGTTCATTCCTGCCGGGTATGGGTAGTTCTGCTCTTCAGCTTCCTTTTGGGTAAGGCATGTCCTCTGCAGAAGTTACTGTGCATGCTTAGTTTTGGTTGGTGCTGATTTCTGAGTGTGTCTGTGAATGATAGCAAGTTGTAAGTGTATGTGGCAAAATACATATGTCCTTGTTTTTTTTTTTTTTTTTCTCTTTTTAACGGCATAATGTAGTAAGTGTTCTATTTTACTTGCGTATATTTAGGTGTGTTGTTACAGCCTTCCAATGGAGATAAAAACAGTAGTCAGAAGGTATGAAACAAGAAATAAAACAGCAGCAACAGAACTGTCATCATCCAAATCCCGGGTTGATTGGAGACGCACTAAGAGGGAGCTCATACTACTTGACAGCTATGATGAATCCTCGGGTGCCTCGGAGGAGGAAGAGCCTAGTACATCAGAAGATGAAGTAGACAACAAAGATGAAACTGCTGTGAAGAACAGCCTTTCAGATCATGAACAGAAAAGCCACAATGGGGAAGAAACAAACAGTAGTGAGGATGAGGAGTGCATTGTGCCTGGAAAGCGCAAAAGGTTGAACTCATCTGTCTTGTATGACAGTGATGAAAGTGAGGACAGTGATATACTTGTTAGAAAAGTTTTTGCCAAGCGCCGCTGTATAATAGATGAAGATGAGAATTCCAGAGAACTACAACCTGATAAAACCTGCTCTACAGAAAATGGTTCTACTAATAAGAAACAGAAAGTATTTGCAAAATTGAAACAACTTGCAAGACAAAGAACAACCTGGAAATCCGACAGAAGTGAAAATTGTGAGGTCTGGATTTTGCCTTTGAAATTCAATTGGAGAAAATATTGAATGTAGGGGAAGACAAATAATCATAGAATAGGGATATAAAATCAAATTGATGTCAATCAGTGGGATTTTATTTTGAGAGGGTTTTTTTTATTTCTGACAAATCAGTAATTCTGTCACATTGTAACAGTTGTCACACTAACAAGAAAACAGTATTGACTGCTGAAAACCTTTCTTTGATTTAATTTTAATCACTAAAGAGTTAAGAATTTCCTTTCGTTTGCTCTTTCAGGCATTCTGATGACTAAGCAGCTTAGAATGCAGGTATCAGAAAGGAAACGCTTCTGTATCATGAAGAGGACTCTCTTCTGTAGCGTGAGAGGACCATCAGGTTATTTTTATCAAGAAGCAAAATACCTGCTGAATTTAGAGATCTCATGTTAGCTTAATTCCTGCAAATAGCCTGAAGAGAGATAAATGGAGGTGGCCAAGTAATTGTCCTCTAGCATGTAATGATGTATCTTTTAGAAACAGTATTTCTTGTTAATTGAACAGAAGGTGTAATTAGAAGGTCAAAAATCTTACCCAGTATATGTAGTCTTTTGTCACTGCAATACTGAAAGTTCTTGTGTTTGAAATCCTTTCTTAAATTTCCTTAGGATTCTAATAGTGAAGCAGAAATAGAGGAGGAGCCATTCTTTCACTTGCCCCTCACACCCACAGAAGGTAGTGAAACTGACTGCAACAGCTTGAAAGATTTTATAGTAGAGGAAGAAGATGATGATGATGATGATACAGAGCATGTAATGGGTGGAAACCAGCCACAACACAAGGAACTGAATGGATCAACTACTTTGCTGGCAAACTACGTCCCACACTGTAAGATCAAAACTAGTGACAATTCTGTATGTACAGCTTGCTTGTAGTGATGTAATAAATAGTAATAGAGTGAAAATAAAAATAACATAGGATAGCATAGTTTAAAAGCAGATTCCTAAAAGGCTTGAATTTGTTGTGGAAATACTCTGATTTCCACAGTAAACCTTTACAGTCTTTCTGTATCTTATTACAGGGAGGGTATGATTCAGAGGGAAGAAAGGGAAACCCTATTACAGTTTTTATAAATTGGTCTGATTTAGAATGAAATAAGCTACCTATGATGCAGTCATTCCTATGGAGGCCTAAAAGCATCCTCCATCTTACGATATATGCTGAGAGCAGCTGTGTTAATTCTGGCCACATTCTGTTCTGGAGATTGTGTAAAATACTTGCCATGAGTTTGGGGTTTTGGGGACATGGGATTTTTATTAATTTTTTTTAAGGTATTTTCATTTAATGGTGATTGAGATGAAGGAGCACAACTGGATGTGTTGGGGAAGGGGCACAATATTCCATCCCAACACACCCAGTCAGTTGCCAGCACCTATAATAAATGCTTGGAGCAATGTAGTGATATTCCAGCCGCTCCAGCCAATGAGCTGGCTTCAGCTCAGATGCCTCTATACAAACACTCATAGCATGGGGAACAAACAAGAGGAACTGGAGATGTGTGCACGGAAATAGGCATCACAGAAATATGGTGGGATGGCTCCTGTGACTGGAGTGTTGGAATGGAAGGTTACAGGCTTTTTAGAAAAGACAGGTCTGGCAGGCGGGGAGGAGGAGTTGCCCTTTTTTGTTAGGGATAGGCTGGAGAGTATGGAACTCTGTCTGGGAACAGGTGATCGGTTAACAGAGGTCAAAGGGAAAACAGCGATGGGAGATCTTACTGTAGGGATCTGTTACAGACCGCCTGATCAAGAGGACTCTGTGGATGAAGCAATCTACAGACAGATAGGAAAAGCCTCACACTCACAGGCCCTTGTTCTCATGGGAGACTTCAACCAGCCAGACATCTGTTGGAGTGATGGTACGGCCCGGCACAAGTGATCCAGGAGGTTCCTCGATTGTGTGGAAGACAACTTCCTTCTGCAAGTAATAGAGGAGCCAACAAGGAGAGGTGCCCTGCTTGACCTCGTGCTCACCAACAGGGAAGGGCTTGTTGGAAATGTGATGCTCCAGGGCAGCCTTGGTTGCAGCGATCATGAGATGATTGAATTCAAGATCCTCAGGACAGCAAGCTCACTGCCCTGCACGTCAAGAGAGCAGACTTTGGCCTCCTCAGGAACCTGCTTAGGAAGGTTCCATGGGATATAGCCCTGGAGGGCAGGGGGGCCCAAGACTGTTGGTTGGTATTCAAAGATCACCTGCTACAAGCTCAGGAGTGTTGCATCCCAACTAGGAGGAAGTGCAGCAGGAGGGCCAGGAGACCTCCTTGGATAGATAAGGAGCTGATGAGAAAAATTCAAAGGAAAAAAGAGGCTTATAAAAGGTGGAAGTAAGGACAGGCGGCCTGGGATGAATACAGGGATGTTGCCTGGGGAGCTAGGGACCAGGTTAGGAAAGCTAAGGCCCATTAGAATTAAACTTGGCTAGGGATGTTAAGGATAACAGGAAGGGATTTTGTAGGTATGTAGTGGATAAAAATCAGAATAGGGATAACATAAGCCTGGTCTGGAAGCTATCAGGAGAACTTGCTACACAGGATTTGGAAAGAGTTGAGGTTCTTAATGACTTCTTTGCCTCAGTCTTCACTGGCAAAGGCTCTGACTGCACCACCCAAGTCTTGGAAGTCAGACACAGGGAATGTAAGAATGAAGACCTTGGGCCCACTGTAGGAAAGGATCTGGTTTGAGACCATCTTAAAAACCTGAACGTGCACAAGTCCATGGGACCTGATGAAATCCATCCGCAGGTCCTGAAGGAGCTGGCGAGTGAAGTTGCTAAGCCACTGGCCATCATATTTGAGAGATCATGGCAGTCAGGGGAAGTTCCTGAAGACTGGAAAAGGGGAAATATAACCCCCATTGTCAAGAAGGGGAAAATGGATGACCCAGGGAATTACAGAGCAGTCAGTCTCACCTCTGTGCCTGGCAAAATCTTGGAGCAGATTCTCCTGGAAGGCATGCTAAGGCACATGAAGAACAACGAGGTGCTTGGTGACAGCCAGCATGGCTTCAGTAAGGGGAAATTCTACCTGACCAATTTGATGAGACCTCACCTGGAGTATTGTTTGCAGTTCTGGTGTCCTCAACATAAAAAGGACATGGAACTGCTAGAACAAGTTCAGAGCTCCTCCTGTATGAAGACAGGCTGAGAAAGTTTGGACTGCTCAGCCTGGAAAAGAGAAGGCTGCATGGAGACCTCATAGCAGCCTTCCAGTATCTGAACGGGGCCTATAGGGATGCTGGGGAAGGACTCTTCATTAGGGACTGTAGTGATGGGACAAGGAGTAACGGGTTCAGACTTAAACAGGAGAGGTTTAGATTAGATATAAGGAAGAAATTCTTTCCTGTTAGGGTGTTGAGGAGCTGGGATGGGTTGCCCAGGGAGGGTGTGAGTGCTCCATCCCTGGCAGTGTCCAAGGCCAGGTTGGACGAAGCCTTGGGTGCCATGGTTTAGTGTGAGGTGTCCCTGCCTATGGCAGGTGGGTTGGAACTGGATGATCTTAAGGTCCTTTCCAACCCTAACTATTCTTTGATTCTATAATTCTAAGTCTCTGGATGGGGCAGGGAGGGGAAGGTTCTGAATGTAGGAGATGTTTTCAGCCAAACTGCAGAGAGTGAGAAAAGCTTTTCAAGTTGTTCAAGTAAAAACTGGTATCTGGATGGAGCAGAGGGATCTGAAAGACAACCTTATGGTAGTTATACTTGTGTATCTCGTTGTTCAGAAGCAGGTGTGTACTGACAGAACAGTCAGCGCTGGTGTAGATGGTCACAGATGTGTTATTTTTTCCTCAGTAAAGACCTGAGCAGAATTGTTTGTATGTGAAAGAAAATTAGAAAAAAAGAAAAATGAACGTAAAAAAACCCAAAACAATAAGCCTGGCCTTTTCTGGTTTGCTATTCATAGAATTATTTTCTTCTTTTAGTGCTTGTAGCTCTTCTTGCT
Organism: Agapornis roseicollis; assembly: GCA_002631895.1. Lineage (NCBI taxonomy): Eukaryota > Metazoa > Chordata > Aves > Psittaciformes > Psittacidae > Agapornis > Agapornis roseicollis. Next base: position 24,753 of record NDXB01013011.1, on the reverse strand, counting down.
GAAAGGATGTGTGACTTAAAAATGCTAAAATTCATTAAGATCTTTGGGATCAGAAGCACTATGTAAAAACAAGGTCTTAAGGATGTGGATGTTGTATATTGAAATGAGTTTTGAAGCCAGTTTTAAATTACTTTAAAATTCTAAATTTATGCTAATGGAAGAAAAGAATTCTTCTTATAGGACTTTTAACATTGTTTATTTCTTTTTTTTTTTTTTGGTAAACTCTGGTTATATGCTTTCTTCCCAGTACCTCGCTGTGATCATTATGTGCACTTCAAAAGAATAGTAAAGGCTTTCCTCATAAATGCAATTGATGACAATTTTCTGAGCTCATTATACGGTAAGTAAATCACATTAAATAATACAATAGTGCATTCAAAGTTATACAAAGACATTTATTCTAGGGAAAGATGTGTCTCCTGATTATAGTACTGTGAGTCCCAAGATCTAGTTTTGGTTTTGCTGCTCTCTGACTTGGGGATGGCAGGAAATCTTTCTGAAAAGGGAGAGTGTAATTGTGGAAAAATGTGTAAACTTAATTCCTTTAAGCCTAGGAAGCGTTGTGAGATATAGGGAAGTGTTTCTGTCTTACTGATCAGCAGTAACAGTTCTAGCATGAAAGCAAAATTAATTTCAAAGTAGATATCTCAATGAAAACATTGCAAGATCAGCTGATCTGGCATAATTTCACATGGTTCATAGCTTTTTGAGGAATTTGATAGATAATAAGTAATTTTATTTATGAAGATTATTCCATATCTGAATTTTTTTTTTTTTATTATTCTTTAAACATTTATTCTTTCAGATAAATTTCAGTGGCAGTCAGTACTTCTGGCCTTGTTCTTGCTGAGGAAGTGCTTTTTGTCACTTGGCCTAGTGGGGTTGAATGGCAACCTCACACGTAGTTTCAGAAGCACCGTAAAGATGGGATTAATAGGAGAGGATTGTCAGCACCAGGTTGTGAAAGGAGGCAACAGAGTGCCAAAGGGAGGAAGTTTTTGTGTCATCAGGAGCTAGAGAGAACAGAGAATCTGAAGTAAACCAGAGACTTCAGAATAAAGGCTCTGTATTCCTGGAGCTAAAAAAGTCTTTCATCTACCACTGCTAGCTCTTTCAGGTGTTAGTTCTGTTTTGTTTTACCAAGTAAAAACAAGCTTATGGAAAGTAATAAGTAAACTTTGCCGGACTGATGTTGTAGTAGCTTCCTTCTATTTCAAGTTGCATCTGCTCTATAAAACTAACAATTTATTGCCAAGGTGCTGGAAGCAGATCAGTGTTGGGTGAGTTGGAAGTTGTATTCTACAGGTTGTATGACTTTCTGAAGAACAAGGTATAGTATGAATGCATCCCAGCATTACAAAGATATATTTTATAACACAGAGTGGATTTTTTCTGAGTTAATGGAAGTGAATATCTGACTGAGTTTGAATTAAGTGCAGGCTTGCTTTTTTTTTGTGAGGTATTTCTTTCTGGTCTGTCTCAGCCTCTGTAAGCTCTTAGTGTAGCTGACTTACTGAAAATGTGTAAAGTGTAAATGGAAAAACAATTGTAATTATGGTGCCTATAATGATAATGACAATTAACTGGTTTTATATAAAAAACTAGATAGCCAGTAGTCCATCTTGGCTGTGTTTTCTTTGATAACAACATTGCTAAAAGACACGGGGAAGTAACTGAATTAACTTGCATGTCTGTACATGCTGAATCTCAAGATAGTATGAATTAGCTTATACCTATGAAAGTCCTGTTTAATTCCTAGAGTCCAGCACATGTTTGGGAGACAGTTCTGGAATAGTGGTGGGTTTACCCATCCTCACATTCTTTTATTTCTTTTGTTTGAGTAAGTATTTAGAAGTACTTATGCTGATTAACTCAAGGCATCTGCCTGTGCTGCTGTAATGTAAAGGCCACTTCCTGCATGCTCTTTCTAAGTGATGAAGAGAGTTGTCAGAATTTCTTTTGTGAAGCAGCTCAGAGCTATTTGTTTTCGTGGATTGCAATCTCTTCCCTTATACGTTATAAACACTTACATAAACTGGACAAAAAGCAGAACACTTCTTTTCTCTTCCCACTTTTCCATTCTTATAAATAGGATTGAGTGAATGGCTCTGCATTTGGGATGCCAGCTTTTCACTGTAATACTGATTGTAGAGTTTACCGATCTACCTCTTGTGACAGAGACTTTTAAAATAATTAAATATGTCATTTTATCCAAGCTGCATGGATCACTTTTATGGATAATAGTAGCAAATGTATTCAGGGATAATCTAATAAAATAATTCCTAGTTCTTAGCAAGCAGAAGCAGAATGTCCTTGAAAATTTTACTTGAAGAAACTTGTACAACATAAAGTTGGCAGCAAGTGAATAACAACTCTCAATTAACAGATGGAACAAGACATAAGAAGTATGCACAGGATATGTTGCTCTCACTTCATTATTTGGATGACCGCTTCATTCAGCCTCGTCTTGAGAACTTACTCTCTGGAAGTCGCTGGAAAGATCGATACAAGGTATGCAGTTCCTACTTTCAAGAGAGAAGTGGGCTCTAAATCATACTATTACTGATGGGCAGGGTGGGGGGTGTTATACTGTAATTCTCTGTAAAGATACTATAAGTGCTGTGTGTATATATATATATATAATTATTTTTAATAGAAAGTCATTCTTTAACTTATGTAACTTGTTTTGATGCTTCTGTTATTTATTCTGATTATTCTGATATTTATATCAGAAGTATTTTATATGTTTATAACCTGATCAGCATTCAGCTAACAGAATTCTCAATTACCTGAATGCTGCTTCTGCTAATTCAGCAGATGACTTCTTGAGATTTTTTGTTATGTGCTAAACGTTATAACAAAATTTTTTCCTCCTCTCACAAAAAAGATAAACCAGTACGTTCATAATGAACCTTCTACTGCTTACAAAAACCCTGAAGTGGATATAGAGTACCCCAGTCATTGCATACAAAGTGCTGGAATAGTATTAGTGTAATAGGGTAACCTTATGTCACTGTAATAATAGTGTGGCCAGTGGAGAGATACAGTGTATTTCTTTGAAGCAGACCATCTGATACAGTTGCACACCCACCCTGCAAAAAAAAAAAAAAAAAAA
>NDXB01013011.1:6612-21538 GCA_002631895.1 Agapornis roseicollis | reverse complement strand
AAAAAAAAAAAAAAAAAAAAAAAAAAAAAGGAAAGGGGGTAAGGTCAAAATAAGAGCAAGGATGCAGAATCCATTCCTCAGGTCTGAAGCTAAAAGAAAGTATTAATGAACTAGAACTGAGTGAAGTGTTGGAAAATGATTGAGGAGGTACATGTTCACAACTTAATGGTGAAAGCCTTCAAATTTTAATCTCCTTGCTTGCTCTTACACTAATCTTGTGCGAGTACAGAGTACTCAGCAGCCTATTTCAGGTGTTTTTCAGTTCAAGAGGATTCTTTAATGTTATTTGAAATCTGTTTTTCAGGAGCGTGTGGATTGTTACCCGGATGTTCGCATAACCTTGAAAAGTCCAAAGCACATGTCTTGTCATGCCTGTGAATTGAATCGTTGTTGTAAGTTTAATGTGCTGCTCTCTGGAAAGCTTTATAATAGCAGAACATTGGAAACAGATGACTTCATGTCAGATGACAAGCAGGTAACTTCAAACAAGTATCCTATATTATTATTGTTAAGCTTTGTCTTATGTTACAGAAAATCATACAAAGAATAGAAATCCTATCAACACATCTAATGTCTGTAATGCTAGAGACAGGAGTTAAGCCACTGCACTTCCATGCCTAAACCCTATTAATTTTTTAAGATATTATGACCATTTTGCAGCCTGGAGAAGTATATTCCTGGATTTAGCTAGGAATTATGAAGGAAGTTCCTATGAGATTTGAAAGGGTGAATAGAGGCATACCCCTCTCTCCTAACCTCTAAGTTGGGAAAGCACTAATGAAAAGGTATCCTTGAATAAACGTAATTCTTACGAAGAAAATAGATGTGATGAGTTTCTCTGGCCTTTGTTTTTGCCTGCATCACAATGATTGACATGCTGTTTCCTTCCCAGTTTTGCTACTTAATATTAGCACCTGATGCAGCTCATGTACTTGCATTATGGTAAGTGCTAGCAAGTATACCCAGTTGTGAGCTCTGCTTCATGATCAAAAAGATGTACGATAGGGTTTATTGATACCTCTCACTCTCAAGTCAAAAACTGACATTTGCCTCAATTTTTTCTCTGCTTCAAATTTCTCAGTTTCTAATCTCAAATCTAGTCTGAGTGTTATCCAAGCCAAGGAAACTAGGTACCCGCCATCCTGTATCCTACTCAGCATGCTTGTCTTTTGTGGCATATGGAGAGGCAGTCTGAAACTTTGTGTCAAAGAGCCTGAAAGCATGCATGAAGTTTCACATACTAACCAGAGTGCTGATACCAGCACTCATTCAGTTATTTCTGAATAGCTTTTTGTTTGGCCAGAGAACATTTAATAGAAGACTCAAAATCCTAGAGTGAATGCAGATCTTAAAGAAAGGAAGATCAGAAGAAATTACACAACTGTGATGCTCTGAACATGCCTGTAATGCCAGGTTTCACCAAGGAGAAATACTGTAACCTTTTTTTTTTATCTTGAATAGATCTGATGCCTGAGTCTGGGGTTTTAAATCAAGAATGACATTTGCCTTAGATTTACCTATATTCTAAATATCAGAATGCCTTTTCACTGCGATTGGATCATTTGAAAGCCCCCTACCTTTGTGTGTGCCTGTCATGCCTGTAAGACTTTTCCAACAGGAATCTTGCATTGATTATCTTTCAGAAATATTATAAAAATAACTATCTGTATAACAGACAATCATCTCCGTTGAATGATTGTGTTTTCTGTTTTGTTGCACGTGAGGTTTGTTGTGCATTGGGTCACTACTTCTGCTAATTCTGTGCCTGCTGTGCCTGTAGCATTTGGAGCACCCATGTGCACTCCAGTAGTTCTTGTTTGCTGTAGCTCAGAGCACTGAGTGAATAGTGCCACTGTTCATTCTCATAGTCCAGTTGAATGCTAGCCAGAATTTATGGCTTCATGCTTTGGATATTTTCATATCCACTCTTTACCATGTATCTCTTCACTCAGGACAAAGTATCTTGACATCTCAGTTGCATTGACCTGTGAAATTCACAGAATCATTAGGGTTGGAAGGGACCTCTGGAGATCATCTAATCCAACTCCCTGCCAAGGCAGGGCCACCTAGAGCAGGTTACACAGGCACGTGTCCAGGTGGGTGTGAATGTCTCCAGAGAGGGAGACTCCACAACCCTCCTGGGCAGGATTACTGATCTCCTTTTGAGAAGACTTGTTCCTAAGTACTTCAATATGTTTTATTAGAGCCTTTTTCTCATTACTCCATTATCAGAATTACTTGTCCAAACTGGAAGATACATTTTTGTCACTCAGTTGTTTCTACTAGGGCATTTTGGAGGAAATTCTGTTCTGGGAATGAAACACACCTTTTCTGTTGTTACATAATGGGTGTTTCTAATATTTAGAGATCTTCCCTTCAAATTTACAGCTACCAGTAATTGTTATGATTAAGTATGCATATGATCTTCTCACAGTGTAATTTGTGACCTTACGATAACTTAAAGTACATAATTTGTCAAGAATAAAATATTGCTAGTTGTGTACTAAGCTGATACCCACGTTTTCAGAAGTTTTAGAAGATATATTTGTTTGTGAGTGTAAATAATTTTTGAATACAGCTCAAGTGCCTCACAATATTTGCTAAAATAAAAGAAAATGTCAGAACAAGTTATATTTCCAACATATTTTACAATGTGGTATTTTTATATACAAATAAAGTGAATCCTACATCAGATTGGAAGTACACCTTGCTGAAGCTCATTCCTGTATTGCTCAGATCTTTGCAAATATTCTCACTTAAGAGATCTGAGGGATGCCAGCGTGCTTTTCACAACGTCGTCATACTGGGCTCTGTGTGTAATGCAGAATCTGGGAAAATCTGTGCTCCCATAAGCAAATCCTTGAAGAAGACAATTTTGAAGACAAATCCTTGTGAGCAGCAGTTGTTCATACTCTGCTTTAGTTTGTCTGCGTGCATGGTAGTTACGAGAGTTAGGCTTTTCCAGCAAGGCTTTTCCCCACGATTATTGCAGGAAAACAGTAAGTCCTTGGCACACATACTAGTACTGATAACTGCATTCCATTGTACAGTCATTATTCCTTACATATGGATCTCTAAACGTAGATCAGGTTTTCATGAGGAAGTTGCGTGCCTTACCTAACCAGAAGTAGTAAGTGAACTAGCACAAGAATTTAATCTTTGCTCAACATCCAACTTAAGTGTGGAAATAACAGTAGAAATTCCCTCTCTGCTGTCTGAATGTTGTCCTACATAAAGCACTAACTATTTTTCACTTTGGAAAAAACCTTGAAATATCCTACTGAATATTGAACTAACTTCCTAGTTCATTTTTGTCCTCTTCAGCTTAACAGTAGAAAATAAGAGTTTTTTCTTACCCTGTGTACCCCAGTATCTGGTAAGATGCCTGCCAATATAGCTCAGGGGCTGTACAACAGATCCAGGAGATGGAGTTACTGAGCACTTTACAGTAACTTTCTATAGTGCCTTTGTAATGCAACATTCATGTTCTTACGGTGACCTGTAATTTAGACTGCTAAAAGCACTGTTCTCAAGTAGTGTTTGAAGTTCTGCTGGCAACACATTGATCAACTCATCCTGCCAGCTGAGAAAAAAGAAAGGAGGGAAAAAAGAGAAAAGGCACAGAGCTACATGAAGCTGGCACTTCAGGAACTTAATTGACTGAAAGAGAAGGTGGTTCAGCACTGGCAGGTCAAGTTGAATGGAAGCACGTCGTTGGACTGTTTTCTAAAGTTTTATTTGAAAATACCCAAGAAAAGTGATGCAGAGAGAACAAAAACAGACCTCCAGCCCTCCTCTTCTGGATAAAACTTTCCTTTTCTCTCATCTCTCAAGTATTCTGTTTTGCCAATAGAAGAGAAGAGAAACAGCTGTTCCAGTTTTGCTTAGGCTTGCAGTGATTGTTGTGTGTGGGTGCCAATTCTCATTCCTCCATGGTCAGGAAGAACTGAATTGTTTCGAGGTATGTGTCCCCTACACCTCTTTGCTCCTGTGTCACCTGGATTGTAAACCCTTTTCCACTCTTAGTTTTGGTGTTCTGCTTCTGTTTGTAATCATGCTTGGAGGACATGGATTCAGTCATTACATGTTGTGCTGTTGTCAGGCTCTGCTCCTGCATTCCATACAAAGTGATTTAACACAACTTTGGCTGATACGGCCAGCTTGAGGAGATAAGTTAAGCATTAGGACAGAGTCACTGAGAGGAAAAAATTAGCATGAGTACAGTACTGAGATTCTTTCCAAAGCTGCATTCGGAAATAGCATTGTATTTTTAGACAATCTTTCTTGCTTTAAAAGCACAATACATGATTACATTATACAATATTTAGCTATTTGGCTCTAGCATTTCTCCAAGGTGGAAATACTTTATACCTCATGCATAACTGGACTATAAAATTCTTTGCCACAAGATGCTTTGGAATCAAAAAGTGTTAGTGAGTCCCAAAAGGAATTAGAGAGATTTTTGGAGAAGCTTTTTCCACACTTACGGAACTTGATGGGATGATACAGACTGTCTTAACTGTTGACTCTTAGAAGCTACATGCTAATGTTATGATTGATCTGGTGTTCATCCTGCATCTTACAGTAACTTCCTAAATATCTCCTGCTGGCTGTTGTTGCAGGGGAAGAACTGGGCCATCAGTTGGATGCAAGATGGTATCTTCTATTTTACATCACGTAATGTTGAAGATGCTGCATCTCATTGTTTGGGATACTTGGAAAGTTATGAAATGCCCTATGAAACATCACAGCTCAGTTCTTGTTTGTTTCAGTGTTTGGAATGGTGCTTCTGGAAATCTCAGTAAATCGAGGTTGTGCATTGGTTGGTAGGTCTTGCACTTTCGGACACACCTGTAGCACCAAACACAGCTTTTCAGTTTTGGGCAGAGTAGAAAACAGAGCTGTACATTAGTGCATGTACATAAGCAGTAGAGGTTTGCAATACAGTGATGGAATTTTTTATTCAGAGCAGCCCTGCAGAGAAGGACTTGGGGGTGGTGGTCGATGAGAACATGAACATGAGCCGTCTGCAGTGTGCGCTTGCAACCCAGAAATCAACCGTATCCTGGGCTGCATCAAAAGGAGGGTGACCAGCAGGTCGAGGGAGGTGATCCTGCCCCTCTGCTCTCGTGAGACCTCACCTGGAGCATTGTGTGCAGTTCTGGTGTCCTCAACATAAAAAGGACATGGAGCTGTTGGAACAAGTCCAGAGGAGGCCATGAGGATGATCAGGGGACTGGAGCATCTGAGAAAGTTGGGGCTGTTCAGCCTGGGGAAGAGAAGTATGTGGAGACCTCATAGCAGCCCTCCAGTATCTGAAGGGGGCCAATACGGATGCTGCAAAGGGACTGTTCATTAGGGACTGTAGTGATGAGACAAGGGATGACAGGTTAACACTTAAACAGGGGAAGTTTAGATTGGATATATGGAAGAAATTCTTTACTGTGAGGGTGGTGAGGCACTGGAATGGGTTGCCCAAAGAAGTTGTGAATGCTCCATCCCTGACAGTGTTCAAGGCCAGGCTGGACAGGGCCTTGGGTAACATGGTTTAGTGTGAGGTGTCCCTGCCCATGAAAGAGGGTTTTGGAACTTGGTGATCTTAAGGTCCTTTCCAACCCTAACTATGCTATGATCCCAAGATGGTTAAAATTTCAGTTAATAACCATCTACTGAAGATCAGATCAAAAGGTCTTTTATGTGACTGTGACTTGACTTCAGTGATGCTATGCCTGCTTGTATTAGTTGAGCCACTGGTTGATCTATTTAAGGAACTAAGTATATTTATGTATTTAAGAACATATATAACACTGATAAATAGCAATGTAGCTTATAAAATCATTATAATTATGCTTTTCTGTTGCTGTCGTTGTCAGTAGGTCTAGATACCAGGTAGATTGGGTGTTTTAGGGAACTGCTCACAGATGCAAACATTTGGTCATGGATCTTTTTTTTCTCAGTAAAGCTACATCAGTTTCTCCTGTATGTGTCAGGAGCTGATTTTCTTTACACATGCATTAATCATGTTGCTTTTGAGTGTAGAAAACCTGACCTCTGAAAACCAGTCAGAGGTAGATTTCTTACCTCATAGACTTGTCTCCATGGGTAGGAATAGTAATCAGTGCACCTGTGGTCATTCACAGGGAACAGATTTCCTCTTCTGATTTCCCATTGTATATACTTGAACTGAACTCCTGCTCCTATAGAAACGGAACAAAACNAGAGGTAGATTTCTTACCTCATAGACTTGTCTCCATGGGTAGGAATAGTAATCAGTGCACCTGTGGTCATTCACAGGGAACAGATTTCCTCTTCTGATTTCCCATTGTATATACTTGAACTCCTGCTCCTGTAGAAACGGAACAAAACTCACTGTTGTGAAAAGCAGTATATCTGTCCTTAAGTGCAGATGAACTTTTATTCTTTCTCCCTCCCTACACCTCCAATTTCACCCACTCTTTGCGAAGCTTTAGGACGGCCAAAGATTCTTGCAACCGATTAGTATATTACCCAGTATTTTCAGGTATTCCTTACCACTTTGAACAACATCTGAGTTCAAGATATGAGCAAAGACTTGCCTGTATTTAATGTTAATGCTGAGAGATGATAATCCATGCTCTGCTCTAATCCATGCTCTGATTTTGTATTTACATGCATATTTACCACTTGGTTATCTATAACGATTGCTGTAAGGAAAACTATTAAATGAGACAGTTGTGTCTTTTCTGTATAGAACTTGTAGAAGTAAAACTGGTGATAAGTAGGAGATGCAGCAGAGGCTTTGCTTTCTACAGCGTTATGGCTAGCTGTACCTCCCAGGCAGTTGCAGGTTAACATTTGGATTGTATAAACCCTCAGTTTTCGATTTTAATTTTATGAAAGACAATCTTTCTATGTATTTATTAAATACGTGCTTCTAGGTGTGTGTCTATTTGTATTCATATGTATTTCTTGAAAAAATATTGAATATTATTACACTACAAAATGCTAAAACTGATATTTCATGTCTCTGGGAAGTAGTACATACTGAGCAAAAGTAATCAAATTGTTTCTCTTCCTCTGCTTTCACAACATGATGGTTGCCTAAATTGTTAATGATTTTATAATGAAGTTCCACCAGGAAAACGGAGAGATACTACCAACTATGAACATGTTGTGTGTGCAAGGAAACAGTACTGATAAGGTGCCATTGCACAGACTCGCTGGCTGCCTGCTTGCTCAGAAATTATTCTGCTGTGGCTGTAAAGTGGAGTTTATGCCGATTTTCTGTATGGGGTATCATTCTGTTTATTTCATTATTCAAAGCATTTTCCTAGACTGACGTAAAATGTTACTGGACTAACTTAGCCATTCTTTATATTGTCAAGAAAATCGCAGTTCTATCACAGAGTGATTTGTTCGCTTTGGCCTAGGTTTTGAAAGTTGGTGTGGTGTGTGCAGGTCGGACAAGAGTTTACCATAATTTGAAGCACTTCAAATACAAGTTGTACCTGCGTTGCAGCTCCATTACCAAGTTGGACGATTTCGAAGATGAACCAGTCAAAGACACAGTAGAACGTCTTTTCAGCCAGTTGGAAGACAGTGGGTGGATTCAGGAGGTACGACTGAGTTCTTTGATGTATCCTTTTCCAAGCAGATAAAAGCAAGCTGAGATAAAAAGTCTGATTTAATTGATCAGTTCTGAATTACAGGGTTTCAGTAATACAACTCAGCTTAACCATTCATCCACTTCTGCTGACCCTGTCTCTCTCACAGTGGTATGCTGCTGCACTCATGCAGAGTTTGTGTCAGCTTGTGGCATGAAGCTTTCTGACAGCTGCATGATCTCTGGACTGTGGTGGGCAGGCTCCCATTTCATGTGACAGCAGCAACACCACAAACTCAAGCTGTAACTTAGAAGCATTGGGAACGCATACATGAGGCATAGCAAGACTATTTTACTCTTTTGTTTAGGGTAAAGTACTTTGAATTATTCAGAAACACTTTATGAACTATTTTAAGACAACATGTAGCACAATTGTATTTAGCAAGCTTTCAGATATCATTACATTTGAATTGTTGGCATGCTTGTTAATGTATTGAAGAGCAAGAAGCAGTCTTTATGTAATTCACTTATGAAACATTGATAACATAGTAAGTTTTTCTTTTATTTGCAGAGATACAGTGATCTTGAAGACTGCATGAATGATGCAGACAGTTTCCAAGAAGAGAGAATAGATTAAGTGGTCACATAACATTTTGAAAGACATGTATAAAACAATTGAATGACCTGCTTTATGTGTGTGCACTCTATCTCTGCTTGGTCTTCAAGATTCATTGTAAGCTGTTATGTTTAAATCCATATGTCTTTAACCAACTGTTTGAGAATTTGCTTTATTTTTTTGTCTTACTTGCATCAATTATAACCCAAAGTTTCATCAAATCAGTCGCTCCAGCCGTACTACATAGGTCACTATAGGCTTCCTTCTGTTCTTAAACATAACATCTCAATATCTGTTTATTTGTGAAATAAAACTTCCACCTATTTATATTGAGCTGCATCTTCGGGAAGGTAGGAGATCATAGAATCACGGAATAGTTAAGGTTGGAAAGGACCTTAGGATCATCTAGTTCCAACCCCCCTGCCATGGGCAGTGACACCTCATGCGAGACCGAGTCACCCAAGGCTCTGTCCAGCCTGGCCTTGAACACTGCCACGGATGGAGCACTCACAACTTCCCTGGGCAACCCATTCCAGTGCCTCACCACCCTCATAGGAAAGAACTTCCTCCTTCTATCCAATGTAAACTTCCCCTGTTTAAGTTTGAGCCTGTTACCCCTTGTCCTGTCACTACAGTCCCTAATGAAGAGTCCCTCCCCAGCATCCCTATAGGCCCCCTTAAGATACTGGAAGGTTGATCTGAGGTCTCCATGCAGCCTTCTCTTCCCCAGGCTGAACAGTCCTAGCTTTCCAGCCTATCTTCATATGGGAGATGTTCCAGTCCCCGATCATCCTCGTGGCGTTCCTCTGGACTTGTTCCAGCAGCTCCATATCCTTTTTATGTTGAGGACACCAGAACTGCACACAATACTCCAGATGAGGTCACTCCAGCATCCTGGTAGGCGCCTTTCAGATATTGGAGATGCTGAGACCTTTTGAAGAAGGTACATTTGGAAATGGAAGGCTGCATTATACAAGAACATATGTTTTGCATGTACCTTACTTGTTGTTCATTATCCACAAGTCCAACCACTTAGAATGGTAGTTATAATAAACAGAACCCAAATGCAAAGTTCTGTTTCCCTTCTGAGGAGTCAGTATAGGCTGTTGCAAGGCAACAGAGGAAATATTCTGCAGTCCCAACTCTGCTGCACAGCAGTCATCCTCTCTTTAGAGAGTAGGTGATGAGTCACATTATAGGCGTCACACAGACTGAGTCTGACTTAGCCTCTAAATGAACACTTGGTCCCACATTGCTGCCTCTGATAAGCAGCTGGGGCAATTTACTGAGATTTTAAACATCAAATTACATTGTGGAAACTTAATGGCAACAACTTGCAGTAACTAAAATATTAAAGAGAATGGATTAATGTGGCCATGCAAGATAAGAATTTTTCCAGGACAGCTTAGCAGAAAACAGGAGTTAGTCAGAAACATGATGCATGGCTTACCTGGATCACATGACACCCAAATCAGACTTTTGGGGGGCCAGGGGGCTAGGCTTTTGAGAGTTGGGAAAGGTCAAGTACTGTATTGTCAATTTGAAAGCTGGATTTGACCTGGCAGTGTGCACTTGCAGCCCAGAAAGCCAACTGGATCCTGGGCTGCATCCAAAGGAGCGTGGCCAACAGGTTGAGGGAGGTGATTCTCCCCCTCTACTCAGCTCTCATGAGACCCCACTTGCAGTTCTGTGATCAGCTCTGGGGCCCCCAGTGTAAGAAGTGTTCTTTCAACAAGTTACTCTCTCAGAAGCAAATTGAAACCTTGTTTCTCATGGATTTGTCCAGGAGAAATCCCTGCATTGCTCTGCCCCTCTACTGGTAACACACTGATTTGCCAGGCAATGGTGAACACCTGCTGCATTTTACCATAGAAACTGTACCTTTGTTTTGTTATCCAGTGTCCTTCTTCAAGCATTCACTGTAAGAAATGAGCTGCTCTTATATTTTAGCAGTTCAAATGCAGCAATGGTTTGTGTGGTATTAGTGTGAGTGAGTCTCATCAGTTCTCCCTTGTCCCACATACAGATACAAGATTTATAAAACTGAGATGAAAAATCCCAGTAAACAGATTGAGGCCTACTCTTAAGTAAACTTATGTTGCAGATATTGTTTCCATACCTGAACTGTGAGTTAGATATGTAAATATTCTGAGATTTGATATATCTTATACCTATCTCCCTGGTTACCAAAGCAAGTGCTCAGGAATCCATCTTAAATATATCCCTTTTAAGGAAGGTAATGTCCCTTGATGACCCACTTCCTCCTGTTAACAAACCCTCTGTACGCTTTTGTTGGCTTCTTTAGAATAATAAAATGAGGTTCATGTTTGGTGTAAGTTCATTCTTACCAAGGAACACTGTTCTGACTTAACTGAGGTTTGTACCGCGCAATGGAGCCTTCCTGACTGATCTTCATTTCTGCTGCCTTTGGAATTTTCTGGAAACTCTCAAGACTGTATGATTCTTATTTCAACTCTTTGCTGTCAAAATGGTGGATTTCTCCCTTTGCCACGTTTGAACTGTTTGCTGACAAGTTACAAAATCAGTTTGTGAAATTTTGGCTCGCTGATTACTGGTGCTATTTCAAGACTACATACATTGTGATCAAAAAGAAAATTGCTAAATTGTCCCGGTGATTAGTTTTATTCATCTTCTGATACCTGCTGCATCCCAGATCACGTTTATCACCTCCTCTTCATTAACCTAAAAGGTGTGAGCTCTCAACTTCTTTCTTGTTCCCGCAGGCATTTTGCTCTAGATCTGGGGCTTTTTTTTAAGAGGAATATAAAAGTATCCTGCTGAGCTTCTTGGAAGGAAGCACCTCCAACAGTGTATAAATCTTGTCTGTGACATCACCAGTTGGACTAAGGCCATGCCTCAAATCAACATCACTGATTCCTATTTCATTAGGAAACCAATATTTGATTTGGCTTGGCAGGGGCTGACACAGTGTTTGTGCCGGTGTAGTCTTTCTTCATCCTTGATACTGCCCTCACTGAGTGGCATGGTTTAAGGAAGTATTTTATGGCTGCTGTTTTACCTGAAGAATTTTTGCAAGACAGAGACTGAAGCATCATGACATCACGTTTACATATAGGGATGCTGGGGAGCAGCTTTTCATTAGGGACTGTAGTAACAGGACAAGGGGTAATGGGTTCAAACTTAAACAGGAGAGTTTTAGATTGGATATAAGGGAGAAATTCTTTCCTGTGAGGGTGGTGAGACACTGGAATGGGTTGCCCAGGGAGGTTGTGAGTGCCCCATCCCTGGCAGTGTTCAAGGTTAGACAAATNGAGAAATTCTTTCCTGTGAGGGTGGTGAGACACTGGAATGGGTTGCCCAGGGAGGTTGTGAGTGCCCCATCCCTGGCAGTGTTCAAGGCCAGGTTAGACAAAGCCTTGGGTGCCATGGTTTAGTGTGAGGTGTCCCTGCTTATGGCAGGGGGGTTGGAACTGGATGATCTTAAGGTCCCTTCCAACCCTAACTAATCTATGATTCTATGATAACCATACATGTAAAACTGCAGATCCAGTTTTCCAGGACAGGCTGTAAATGGTGGTTATACAGCACGCAGTGCAAAGGGAGCTCTTACCCCTATGGAATGTCTATGTATAGAAATACTCAGTATTTCTGGTAGAAAAAAATCTGTGTGGCTTTCCAGTGATGGAAGAAGTCAGAAATCTGACTGGTCCTTCATACTTCCTTTTCCACATAGAGAATCTGATGGCGTTAGCGGGTGAGAGAATGTAACGTTTGTTCTGCTAGGCCATTTTTAATTGTCTTTAGTGTTAATTTTTGAAGTAGTAGTTCTAATTAAGATAAAGTACCTGTCTTAATGGAACAATGAAGAGAGCTCAGTAGGTGATTAGGCTTGGCAGGGGTGATTAATGGCCATACTTGGAAATTACTTTTGTTCCTGCAATGTTTCGATAACCTGCTCTAGTTGAAGTTCTGTAACCAGAGACTGTGGTTACAATAAAGTTCACATGAGGTATCTACGCAGAGGATCAGGGTTACTAACGTGATATACTCCTGAGAGAGAAGGCTCTTCTCAGTCTATGTTCTGTGTGCAGTTCTTCTAGTAAAATAGGAAAAGTTTTCACTGCGTCTATCAGTTTTGGGAAAGAAAGTCTTTGTGGATCAATAGTAGATAGCTGTTACTGACAGTGAAGTCATTGCCTGTTTCCCAAAGCAGCGTTTCTAGCAGTTTGTCAGGCAATTGCAGGCAATTCCCATGCTTACCTCCTCTAGTTTGCTTTTATTTGGATACAGGGAGACTTGTATTTTTATCCTTTTTTAAGTCTGTCTGGATAAACAGAGTGGGTGTGTTAGATAAACATGTGTAAGTACAATACCACTCCAGTGCACACAAAACAGGCTTTATACAGTTGACTTTCTGATTTTCCTTTGAGAAAGAAGTAGTACCAATTCCTAATCTCTGTTTAGAGGTTATACAAAAAGAATGTAAGAAAGTATAATCTACCAGCCAGGGAATAAGGTGAGAAATATGTGAAAGGGTATTGAAAGAACCTGATAATAACCCCCCAGTGGCTCCACTGCCTTCAGTTTTGTTATTTCTTCTAGGTAATAAGTGATGGTATGGGGTTGTTTGGGTTATTTTTCCCTGTTTATTAAATAGGATGTAGACACGGTTTCTTTAGATTGCTCCAGGGATTATATTCGTAATTAAAATCTGGTGTGTGTATGTAAAGCAACCCATAAGATTGCTTATTTTACAGTTGAAACAGAGCAATAATTGCATGTACCATGTGCCCAAACTTAAGGAAGAGAAAGCTTACTCAGGTGTAGTCAGACAGTCAGGCTCTGCCTCAAAGTGAAACAGTTCACCAGGTGAGCTGCCTGGCACATGAGCCTGCCTGGCTGGGCATACCCCAAGAAATACACGTCCATGTAACTGCAGTTGCTCAAAATGGCCAAGAACCTGTGCTGGAAGGCAAATAATGAATGTGGGTGAAACCGTAAAGGTCCAGTTTCCAAAATCCTCTATATGATTGACTAAGTATGTGCCATTCTTGTGGAGCTGATATAACTTGGAAGCAATTCTAAACACAGATGAAGAGGTGTGTGCCTCCATTGGAGCACATACTCATGTTTTTAAGCAACACTGGTTCATCACAGTGTCTTTGTTCCATTTTGGGGAAGTTAGCACAATGGGATGTCTATGGTGAGAATTCCTGGCTGTGAACCCAGCACAAGTGTGTTGCTGCTCTAGAAGGGACTGCTGAGGAGGGGAACTCAGACCTTCCACAGCAGTAGGGGATTCACACAGAGAAAATGCTCAAGCATGACAGCTTGTGTGAGGGTGCAATGTCACATAAGTGGTCACAAATCAGTGAAGGAAAAGGTAATTAATTATTCAGGACCTGTTACATTAATGTTTTATCACGTGTATTAGAAAGCCTACGATGTGAATTGCGAGTATTGTTACAATAATGTTAAGAACTGTTTGCGTTTAAGAAAGCTAACAACAAAGCCAGTCCAAACGTGACAGCGGTGTCCAGGCCTGGGGGCTTTCACCAGGGTCGCCTGGGCAAAATCTGAAGAGCTGAAAGACGGATTTGGGGCATTTCCTCCTCGGGAACACCAGGGGCAGCATTTGCTGTGTATTGAGCCACCGCCGGGACTTGCAGCGCTGCCCTGCAACCAGCAGCTGCCTCTCGCCTGAAAGGGCCGTATCAAACCGCACAGCAAGTGAGATGCTGCTTGGCAAAAAGTGCATCCTAAACCTCTGGAGTTAAAATGCAAACATCTTCCTTTTGAAAGCTCATTCTCTGAGCTCTCCGAATTCATGTCAGAAAGGTGCCCTGGTACCTTCTGGGGCAGCACCACTGGTTTAGTATTGAAACAGCCACCTTGAAGACCCCAGCCCAGATTTTGATTGAAGCACCCTTGCTTCTTCTCCTTGAGATGTGTGTGTTACTGTCACACCCGTCCTCTATGACTGACCCTCCTAAACACAGCACTGACATCTGAGCTGTAAAGAGCGAATAAAAGCCCTAGCGAGGCCTGAAGCAAAGGTAACATTGCCCAAACATTAAAATTTCATTTTATTTTCCACCTGTGCCAGCCCATTGTGCTCAACAGATGCACAGTGCTGTTGTCTATCAAATAATAGCACCCGCTCTTCCTCAGTTGCACAAAGTTGAACAAAAAAATCCCCTTTTCCTTCCTCTGAAGGCAGCACATGCACAAACCTGGCTTCCCCACACCTCGTCCCACAGAGAAGAATCCAAGTCTTTGCTGGGGTAAATCTGAATGTGCTGGAGGCTCTGGCTGGTGGCCACAGAGCCAGATCCTGGAGACCCACATGGATGTTTGTTCCAGCATGAAGGAGATGGGGGTCATGGAAGGGCTTTTACACTTCCTGAATATCCGGTGCTGCAGATCTTCTATGTATTTGGGGGCAATCTCCAGGAATGTATTATTTCATCATTGGCATTCAAAGTATTTATGTGCATTACCTGGGAAAGGGATAAAACAACCTGAGAGGGTTATCACTAGTTCTTCCTCACCCACAACTTAATGCTCCTGGTATGATGTGATGAAGTCTGTGGTTTTCTGACTGGCCCCACAGCAGCACTAAATGAAATGATGCACCCTTATTTTAGGGGCCCTAACTCCTGAAAGGCTTTCCATGGGGGCTGTGTCTCTGGACGCTTGGGGGGGGGGGGAGGCATTTTTCTTCCCCGGTAGGAATTGGGGAATTC
>NDXB01013008.1:0-31506 GCA_002631895.1 Agapornis roseicollis | reverse complement strand
AGTCAAAACACCAGCTACTAAGGAGGAGAAAAGCTGACTGCAACTGCTGAACCCAGGACAGTGACTATAACTGTGTGCTGAATTACTATGCTGGGCTTTATGGATTAAAAATAATGATGGCAATAATGAACAAATTCATCAAATTGAATATATGATGATTGTGCTGCACATGAAGGAGAAATCTTCTGAACTTTGGGGTAACTGATATTGATATGTAGTCCAAGCTGACTCTCAAGAAAGCCATTCTGCATTTGGTTTTTATAGTATTCTTTATCTATTTCACTTTTAAAGTAATGGCCAAAACTAAAAATGCTGTAATGTTTATTAGAAGATGAATGTTAAGTTTCCTCTTATCAGTGTCAGCCTACCTCCATAAATACTATCTAATGCACTTTATTTTGCATTCATTGAAACACATGATGATGCGGTTCTCTTTTACATGTAAAATAGGGGAAAAATTTCACTCCAAGCTTCCCATGCTGTGCTACAGCCAAGTTACACTGTAACTTGTACAGTTCCATGAGTTTTCATGTTACCTGCCTAGAATATCAAATGCTGCTTACTTCACACGTTTATACTAATGCGCCTGCATTTTAAGCATAAAATTTAGAAGAAAAGGACATAAATGTTTCTTCATCTTAAATGGTGGTGTGTGGATTGTCTCTGAGTGCAGTTTCTAGGAGTTTTGAGTTGATTTTTTATAATTTAGGATTTTATGCTATGTATCTGTTTTGTTTGAAATCACCATTCACCCTTGAAGCCACCTTCACAGCTGTTGAAAAGTGCAAACTGCATCAGCATTATACTAAAATTGATTTCACAGGCCGATATTCATGGAGATTTTCTTAATTTCTTACAACGACAGCATTTTCCCACAGATTGAAATATGAGGAAAGGTAACATAGAATCATAGAATATTTAGGGTTGGAAAGGACCTTAAGATTATCGAGTTCAAATCCCCCTGCCATATGCAGGGATGCTTCACACTAGACTGTGTCACACAAGGCTCTGTCCAACCTGGCCTTGAACACTTCTTTGGGCAACAGTACTTGACCCACAAAAAGACCCACCAAAGAAAGATTGCATTAGTTTCTATAAAATTTTGAAAGAAAACTGAACTAGTGACTGACCTAGTGAAAATTCACAGCTCCTTTGTTGGTACTTGATGATCCTTGTGGTCAAGGACGATGGAATGTTTTATTGCAGATCGCTGTTCACAACTGACATTTCTAGATCAACCTAAAGTGAAAGACACAAAGGGAAGGAAAGCAGGAAGTTAGAAATGGTGTGATTAAACATTGTAAGGATAGCTGGCTCTGTAGAGAAAAAAAAAGTTTTGAATGATAAACCTTGCAGAAAACCTTTGTATCTGGTTACAAATGTTGTAGAAATGCAATTAACAGAAAATTACATATAATTTATATTTTAAGTGTTCTGTAAAGCTTTTTAGGGTGACTTCCAAGAACTACAAGAAAAGCACTCCCAAGGTCTTATTAAGTAGCTGATTCCTGCTTGTTTGGATATAAACTCTTTTCCTTTATTGAGATGCTCAAAAGGATCCAGCATTCTCGAAAAATAAAACACCCAAACTACAAATGAACCACCTTTCTCCTAAATATACATCTTATTGAGAGAAAAGCAGCAGTATGTGATTTTGTTTTGGAAAAANCACCCAAACTACAAATGAACCACCTTTCTCCTAAATATACATCTTATTGAGAGAAAAGCAGCAGTATGTGATTTTGTTTTGGAAAAAAAAAAAATATCAGTCTCATAAGAAAATAGAAGTAAGCATTACAAAAGCCACAGAACAGCTCTGAGTCCCTGACAGCTCAGGAGATGTTTGACTCCTCATCAGAAGACGTGGTCTGTATTTAACCTACCTTCAGTATTCCAGAAATAGGTTTTAAAGTTGTAATGGTTAAACTCAGGAGCAGCAAGATTAACTGTGATGCACAGGCAGAATCACAGCAGTCTTCATAGGAAAGAACATGCACCTGTCAGCCACCTGAGAGCAGAACTAGTTCAAAGCTTTAAATCACTATCCATGAGGGTCATGGGTATAATAAATCTGTTACATTCTAAAAGTATTTACTGAAAGTATATAGTATAGGAAAAAAACTTTGCAAAAGTACCCGTAACTCAGCTTCACTGAATTTCTACCTCAGTCAGTGGCAAATGCTATTGTGTTCTTAGGATTCCTGTTTATGCATTTTTAATACACCCATATTTGTATTAGTCTAAAACAGCTGTAAGGGTTGTGGTGTTGTGTTGTGATAAACAAATCATATAAGTAGAAAGAATTAAAATGACTTATATTTGTTAAAGAGAAATGGGTGTTGTTGCATGTGAGACTTCTATGTGCCATGTAGGTCTTTTTTGTCCTCTGAACATTTTGGACACTCTTAAAGAAAGAAATGATGTATCAGTGCTCATCCTTCTATAAAATCAAATCTATGGAGTCTTCACCTCATGCAGTAGCACACTTTCATCTTCTATATGTTTCTAATATCACAGTGCATAAATTTTCTTTAATCACAATATCCTTGCGAATGTTTGAGAAAAAAAAATGATTTGTTTTCATCTGTTCATTTTGTGCTTTAAAAGTTGCAAGTATAGGTTTGAATGAATGTACTTTTGACCAGTATTCTGATCACATTCTGGAACCTCTGGGAACGTCCAGTAAGATGCCATTGGAAATCTGTAGCTTCTTGCAAATTAGTAGATGAGTAGTGGGAGGCGTCCATTAGTTCTACTTTATTGCATTTAAATAAGTGTTTCAAGAGAAGGGAGAGGGGCAATTGAGGTACCATGGAAAACAGTCTCAAAATTGGTATAAATTAACTGCATGCTGTCACCTGCCCCTGCAGCCATAGCAGAATATGGTTTACAAGAAGAAAAGTGAAAGACAGCGAAAGGGGAGTTCAGCAATGTCTATGAGGTGTACTGGTGAAATAGTCATGGTTTTTCACTAGCTTTATGGGATCTATGAGATTTTAAACTATGTTATAAATTTATTTCAACTCTAGGCTGACATTAAGAGAATGACTCTGGGAGAGGGGATGGAACTGATGGTTGCACTGTCTGTATCTTTACAGTCTTGAATGAGGCTTAGGTGGTTTTTCTCCTCTCTTAATGTGCATTCTCGGTTGAGTAGCCTGCTTGATTATAAACTTTATGATGAAATGACTGAGCCTTACTGTGAAGGTTATTCTGTATTTTTGTGGCTATTTGAACATGGTAGTAGCAAATAATCTTCCTCAATCAGTAGCACTGAAGACTGGAGTGTTATTTTAAATGTATAAGGATAGACCCTGCAATGCAGTTACATCATGCACAGAGTAGAAAAGCCACATAAGCCCTGATACACTGCTTTAAAGCAAGGCAGGGACAGCTCTGGATTATTCTTAATTTTTCCAAGGGGAAGAACATGGAAAACAGCCAAATGTTAGCGTAGTGATGCACAATTCTCTATCAGGATATATTTCTAGACATTTAGGAGTTTTGCACAGAAGGAGGTGGTGATAATAGCCACTTACTAAATGTCTTGTTTTCAGAGATACACAAACCCAGCTTCAGCACACTCCCATGCCTGAAGAAATTTAATCCTACTTTTTTCACCTTTTATCATCATCAGCCTAAAAGCCACTTAGTCTGGAGTGCTGAGAAATGAATATTGAGATTCTAATTATTTTTTCCTCCTCCTGCTTCTCCGCTTTAAACTTCCACTAGTGCAATGGATGAAAGTCTAGCAACTCATTTCCAATCTAAGGATTCTTCTTCCATCCTCCTAGATAAATCATAGAATCACAGAATAGTTAGGGTTGGAAAGGAGCTTAAGATCATCCAGTTCCAACCCCCCTGCCATAGGCAGGGACACCTCACACTAAACCGTGCCACCCAAGGCTCTGTCCAACCAGGCCTTGAACACTGCCAGGGATGGAGCATTCACAACCTCCTTGAGGAACCCATTCCAGTGCCTCACCACCCCCACAGTAAATAACTTGTTTCTTCTATCTAATCTGAACTTCCCCTGTTTAAGTTCAAACCTGTAAGACACTGAGTGAGGTCGTTGATACCTCTGTAGACTAGTGATAGCTGCCTGTGACAAAACAGTACCTCTGTTTCGGCTGAAATAATTTGGAGGATAGAATCACAACTGAGAAAAACATATTGTGGAAAAAGAAGGAAGTTAGAAAAATTATATATTATGGTAGCGAGAATGCAAGTGGCTGAAATCTGATGGGATTTCCTTTTGAGTAAGGATTAAGGAGGTGTTCTTGATGAAGAATGAAAAACATTAGAAATTATAGTAGTACAGAAGGGCTAACTTGTTGAATTTGGTACAACGCCAAGCAAGAAGGCCTGAAACTGGAGAGCATAAAATCATGCCCTCTGCTTCCCTTGTCTTGGAGCTGCTGAGTTGAGAAAGGGAGATGGAACCACTGAGGTATTTGGCTGCTGAAGGGCCTATAACAAAGAACTCCAGGAATGACAGTCACAAAGTCTTGAGGGCAAGAACTTGGCTGTGTTTCTGGCAAATCTCTGTTTTGGGGTTTTTTTTCTGGAAAGCGGAAGGCTGTAAATTGCATATTTGGCCAATGTGAATTCTGGTTTGTTTTTTTTTTCCCTTTTGGTTTTTGGTTTGGTTTTGTTGAGTGGTTTGTTTTTTGTTTTTTTTTTCCCTTCAGATAATTGTATCATCCATTACCTTAAGCAGTTTGTTTTCTCTGCTTTTACTTACTGTCCTGAAGTATTGATAAACAGCGACTGCATCTCATCTCTCTTTGGGAGACTAAATAAACTTAATTTCTTCTTGTATCTTAAATACTCTCCTGCCTATTTTGGTAGCCCTTCTTTGATCCTGTGGCTGTCTGAATTCATCCCATTAGCCTTTGAGAAGTCTTATTACAATAATACTCAACTGTTGCTATGACAAAATTCAAGGATGGGGAAACTAAAATGGAAAGCTTTTGCTTCAAGCACTTCCAATGTATGATTAATTTGGAGAGCTCTCCTTCTATGTGTTCTTTGTTATTAATTTCTATGCAATTATTTAAGTACTGAACTAACCACAATAATCCATTTTAAAGAAACCAGCGTACAACCTCCAGTGTTTCTCTGTGCTTGTCTGGTGGTTGATTTCTCTCATATTCCTGTATAGCCACCTGGGATTCCTTTAGCAGCGGCTGAAAGTAATTGAGGCATAGTAAGTGTGACAGGGGACACTTGTCTCTAGGTTCTTATAGTTGCTTTTCATTGCTATTCTATGGAGCTTTAGGAAAGAAAAAAATAAAGCACATAATCCTCTTGATTTACCTCATTTTGCAGAGCATTCAGTTAACTGTTTCATATTAATGGAAGCAGTTCTAGCCCACATCTGAATTTGGTGCTAGTCTTGTATTTCAGTTTTCTCCTTACACATGAACACTACTTATAGACCATTTTTAGGCTTCCTTAGTAATTAAACTGTACTGCTGTGTTCTAACAAGGCATACAGATTAACTTTGCAGATGTTGATATTTAGATTTTGTATTCCTTGAGTGTTAATTCAGCTCATGCTCCTGGTTAGAAGTAATAAAAAATATCCCTTTTTAATTTTTATCCTAACAGGAAGTTGTTCATTCATATGCAGATTATTTTTTAATCCTTTTTTCTTTTTTACTTGGTCTTTCTGGAGTATTTCAATAGCTTTTAGATACTCTGCGGTGTGCTCCTCACCAAAAAGATTATATTGAACAACAGGGAAGGGATTTTTAAGTGGATATTTTAAGAGGGATGGGATTTTTAAGTGGAATCCCACTAATTAGTTGACCTTCTCTTGGGAACAAAGACATGAGTGGTGATGTGCCTGTGATATGAGGGGAAGGAGATAAAAGTGGGGAGGCAGGATGAATTACATGGGAGTAATCCATGTATTCCTGTATTTTAAAATGTGCTTCCACAGCCGGTGAACAATTATTTTTACACAAATGACTGAATGCAGAAGAATATTCCTGAGTATTAGAAAGCTGTCTGAAAGAATTAAATACAAAAAAAATAGTATTTTAAATAAGACACTGCAACTTTGCTATTGCTGCCAACAGTGTAGGAAAACTGGTTTAAGTTCAATCTCCATGACATAACCAAATATATTGGAATGAGAGAGAGACCAGCCAAGAAAACAATAATTACCCCAAGGAAGAAAACCACTGGATTAAAATAATCTAGATAAACGCAGAAAAAGACCAGAAACCTCAAGCTTAGCCACTTTATTTCCATCTATAAAATATAATGCTGAAATGTTTGGGTTTACCACAGCATAACAGATTTTTATCTTTTCTCAAACTGCAGTAAAATACGCAGGCTAAAAAACTCACAAGCTGTGCTTTTGTCCTTGAAAGTTTTTATGAGTACAGATAGTAGCTGCTTGTTTACATAGAACATAAACTTCGCATAGCACATTTTTATTATTTCTTTTCTCCAAGCATTGGATTTTTTAAGTCTACATAAAGTGATTTCTAGTTTTGACCCTACACTTAAATGTTTCATGCAAAGTACAGGGAGTACAAAGAGAATGTAAAAGAAGACGACACAAAAAAATTAGTCTAATAGCAGAAATACATACTCATTGAGAGAGCTATGTTAACATTACATGAATTGCATAATTAAGTGCTGAACAGTCATGAACTATGAAATTCAGCATTTCAGGCAATTCTTATTCTTCCTTCTTTATGTATCTGTTACTGTTGACTATTTATATTTACTGCTAATTCTTTTTATTCTTATATTTAATTATATGATTTTAAATGTTAAAACCACTGAAGTTTTAATTAGAATTTTTGCTGTACGTACACATACAGACTCTGTAGAGCAAACTATTTTCAGAGAAGCAAGGCAAAAGACAAAAAAGAGTTTGAGTACAAAGCACATTTAAAAATATAATTATACATTTTAACTACAGATTCACTCAATTAACTGTACAAAACAGCATTCTGGAAATATTAGTATTCAGAATTTGTGGACTTAATGACCAGCTCATCTAAATGTTCTGCTCTAACCATCATCACTTTTTATCTGAAACCTTCCTATGAATTTTAGACATAGTGGTGACTGCTTTTGTCTTCATTTTGGGCTGCTCCAGCTTTATTGTCCTTGTCTATGACTGACAGTCTCTTTAAGACCTTTCTTCTAACCAACTGTTAGGACCTTCATGTCTGATGACGCTGAAGCACTGCAGTCATGCTTACTGTCACAAAGCCTGAAAACCAGAGAAGAGCAGATCTCCAAATTTTCTCATGGTTTATAGCTGAAATAAAAGTATACTTTTTTGCCTTTTTTTGTGAAGGAAGGGTGGATGCATGCCACCAATGTCTGTTCATTGGGATCTTCGATTCAGAACAGTGAGCTTGACCTACAGAGTAGCTTTGTTACACTGAAGAAACACAGAGCCTTTAACCATTCTCATTTATTTTCTCTCAGATGTTCTGCAGGAGTTTAAAAGACTTTCTTCTATGTCTGTGTCCTGACTTCAGCTGTAGCAGCCATTTTTCTCCTTCTTAGAGGTTGGTGCAGTGCTGTGTTTTCAACTTTAGTCTGGGAACAATGCTAACAACACACTGATGGTTTTAGTTGTTGCTAAATAATGCTTACTATGATCAAGCACTTTTTAGTCTCATGCTCTGTCGGTGAGGAGGAGCACAAGAAATTGGGAGGAAGCCGAGACAGGACACTTGACCCAAACTAGCCAAAGGGGTATTCCATACCACAGCACATCATGCCCAGTTTATAAAATGGGGGGAATTACCCAGAAAGCCCGGATTGCTGCTTGGGTTGGGCTGGGTATCTGTTGGCAGCAATTGTATTCTCTCCTCTTGTTATTTCCCTTATCATTATTATTATTGGTGGTACCAGTAGTTTTGTATTATCCCTTAGTTAGTGGACTGTTTTTATCTTAACCAGTGGGATTTACATTCTTTCAATTCTCCTCCCCATCCCTCCAGGAGTGGAAGGAAAGAAGGTGTGTAGTGAGCAAGCAACTCCGTGGTTCTGAGTTACTGGCTGGGCTTAAATCACAACAGTCTTGTCTTGTTCTTATTGAAGCCAGGTGTTTCTAAGCCTGTCTAAGAGCACTTGCTAGATAATCATTCGTAAAACAGTCACTGAATGCAGAGTCCTTGGAGAAAAGACCCACTATGAACAGAGTTGCTCTTTTTTTTTGCAGTGGTCCTAGCAGTTTTGTTTTTTATTGTGAAGTTGAGCAGCTTATATGTAGAAAAGCTGAAAGTAAAGCTAATTTACAGTGAGGCATAGCCCAGTAGGGGAAACAATCTTCTGGAAAAGAGGTACTGTAGTTCTGAACTGGGTCTCCTGACTCTGTGATGAGATTACTCATCAGCATGCTGCTGAGAAAGGGGATGGAAGAGAGAAATGCAGAGTGCCTCATTCTCCTCTGGCAGCTGCCTTTTGGATGAAAATGGACACTTCTCCTTCCACTATATTTTTCAAAGCCTTTTAGGCTAAAATTATTTAATCTAAGGTCTGGTTAATCATTAGTTCTGGGAACTACACAATCCAGTACCTCACTTCTACTGCAAGAGGGACACAGCAGCTCCTTCACTTAGGGGTAGAAGTGGAACTCTTGGAAATCTACCAAGCACGCTTCCAGATGTAACTATCCCTGCTTTTAAGTAATAGAGTTTGATTGTCAGCCCGGGTGTGTTTTATGCTGTCATGTTCTTCAGTGCTACCTAACTTGTGCCATCTTTCAACAAATATTCCTACAGCAGGATCCACCAGCAGGCCTTGCATTAATTTAATGTGCAAGAAATTAGCGGAATTCACTGCCACATTTCCCTATATTCTATATACATTGTCTATATTATATTCTATATATTCTCTATATATTGTCTATATTGACAAAAATCAAGCTGTGGATTTTCAGTTGCAGGTAACAAAACAGATCTCTACTCAGTCTGTGACCTGTAAGGAAAGTATTGCTTCAGCTCTAATTAGTCTAGTCTTGGCTAAACTGATGATAGGTTTTTAGGGACTGATACTTGCTAATGCTGACATTCATACCTTAGCTGACTTGCAGCAGCTAAATATCTGAAAAATAGTACCACCAGAATGAGACCTGGGGAATCAGAAGGGCTTTCAGTCTAAAAGCTCGTCCTTTTTCCCAGTTATATCAGCTGATCTAGGAAAGTAAATTATACTTTACTCTGAGAATCTTGTTTAATTTGAAAGAGGAGCTGTTAAAAAAAGTAATGGAAGCAGAGAGAGGTACCCTTAATCTTAGTATCCGGCATCCTTTCTGAAGTATTCTGCAGATTTTTTTTCAGTTAATGAACAGTGTATTTTGACAGTGTGCATACGAATGCATATTTATCTGCAAATCTTACAAGATGTGAATATATATCTCAGCTGCAGGTCAAAGTAAATTTGAAAGTTATTATGTGAGGTATTTTTTGTGTGTGCAAAATGTTTGGTATTAACTACTAGGAAATTTCCTTTCTTTTCTTGGCTGTAAAATCTCATAACAGGAAAAAAATGCAACATTAATAATACTACAGCAAAGGAAATCGTATTTATGACTAGAAGAGAACACTGGCTAACTTCTTGGCAGGTAACCTTTTATAGCCTATGTTGACAAGTAAATCTTTATTTATGACTAAGATCATAGAACATGAGAAAACTCATCAATAAAGGTTTTAATAATGCTGTAGAAGAAAAATTTTTTATAAACAACATTTTACAAACTTAGTTTAACTGAATGATGCCTTGTTAATTATTGTAATGGATGGTGACACTGACATGAATAAGATTTATTACATTAGTCAAATGAAAGTGCATGTTCTGAATGCACAAGTTTAAACATCGGTACCTGCACAAGAAACCTAATTAAATGGTGTGTCATCAAAGATGATTTAAATGAACAGATAATGAAGCAAATCACATGAAAAGTGTTTAACAAAATTTATTCTGAAGGAATTGGAAAGGTTATTATAATTAGAGAAGTAGTCCTCCATGTCTCCGTGTTAATAATATTTTGAAAACTGTCTCATTAAAATCCCAAGTTTAAAGAAAAGCCATGGAAAGTAATTTTTTTGTTTGGAACAAAAGACAGGATTTCTTTGTCACTTTTTGTAGAAATGGACTTGTATTCTTACTGTTGAATTTTGAAGGAAAGTTTCAGGTAGACACAGAAATATATGGCTTATGGCTGTTAGCGTCTGTGTCTGAGCTGGGTGAGCCTACTGAACTAAGTCACTGATGTCAGGAAAGTTTTTAATTAGGTATCTCACATCAAAAGTAAAAATAGTGAGAAAAATGGCTTGTGAAATTATTATATATTAGCATCAGTGGGTTATGAACAATAAAATGAGACTCTGTGTTTTCCTGGGTAAGGGAATAACTAAAAGAGATTTAACTAGATACCTAATAGGAGATATTTTTCCCAAATGCATGGCCAGGGAAATAGAACTGTGGAATAAGGTTGTTTTGGTTAGCAACCTTGGGTTTTTTAGGTAGCATACAAAGTGAAAACTACACTGGTCAAAATGCTTTAATTAACAAACCAAACAGTATTTTATTCTCATTGGTTCATAAAGAATATGCGTGTATATTCAATATGTATAATTAATAGGCTCCATCAATGGTGCTCCTTATGCAGCACACAAAGTGCAGAGCAGGAATGAGAAACCTCTCAATTCTCTTGTTACCCATGCAGCTGGTTATGAAATCGCAAAGGTCCTTTCAGTACAAAATCAACATAGGTAGAAAACTGGCAGAGCCTAGATCACATCCTAGGAATGCAGATGTGTGAAGAAAAGGACTAGAACAACTTTCCTCTACAAACTGAGGGAATCCGAGTTCTGACTTTATGGGCTGTAATCAGGGACAGCCCCGCATCCCTGAGCATACAGCAAGTTGTGAGGGTAATGCACAAATACTGAAGGCTGGGTTGATACTTACTCAGATTTTGAGAAGGCTTTCTGACAAGGCCATCACTTCTCTAATTCTTCTCTAGTCTCCTTCCTATCCCCCTTTAACACTAGAACCATTAGTATTCCTAGGCTGTGAGATTTTCAAAACAGAACAGTTGCTAACCACCCAACCAAGGATCTGTAGCACCACTACAATGCCAAATCCGTCTGGAGTTCCCCAGCATTGCAGTGAGTGCACACACCTCATCTAACACAAAATTTCTGGGAAATTCCCCCAAATGTCATGCCATGGAAAAATATTTTGGGGATGCTACCCTGTCAGACCACCTCCCTATTCTGATTTTTGATGTTGTTAAGTTTTTCTACCTGATTCTAGGTTTTTTCTTCTGCAGGGGGAATGGCATTTTCTCTCCCCTATGAAACTTTCCAATAGAATTTAGAGCAACTGTAAAACAGGTAAAAAATGTAAAATAATTCATACCACTGATTAGAAAACTGGCATTTTGACTGAGATACCTCTCAGTACTTCATTCAGAGCTGTAACAAGTTGTGAAAGGCCATCAACAACAACAACAACAACAACAAAGTAAAAAAGAAGGAAAAGAATTGGAAACCACTTACGAGCAAAGGAAATTTTCTGGTTTTCATGTTTCACCACATTGTTTGCTCAGTGAAAGAGACATTTGGCAACGAAGCAACTCTCACCAGGCTCTGTATTGCAGGTGCTTAATTGCCTAGGACAATCACTTGCCCATGAAATAAGAAGAGAAATGTCACTGGAGCATCAATCAGTTTCTCTGAATGCAGAATAAAATTTATTATTACCCCAAAGGTAGCTAAAAGTGCTTTCTGTAGGAAATTTTAAATGTTCTTATTAATATCCCAAAATTGAAGGTTACCATGTAACCCATGGAATTATGCTGTGGGAGGAGAGAAGATGAACCGCTAAATATCTGTTTGTTAGCTGTATTAAATTCCAAGTTGCAGACATGTCTACTGAGCCATGAATTTTGGAATGAAGGTTTGAAGTCACCCCATTCTCTGTGTGTTTGAGATATTTCCAGTTTCTTCAGTCCATGCCTGAAACAAATCATAGTTCCTTTTGGATTTGACCTCATTTCCAGATTTAACTACTCTCTCCTCAGCAAAGACCCTCACTGCCTCTGCCCTCTCTAACACATGTATGTGTTTAAGCCATTCATCCAATTCAAGTTTACTTATTTCAGGGGTTTGGGTTGAATCTACTTATCTCAAAACTGCATTGGCACTGCTGTGATGATAGCCCTCACTATTCTTCACTATTGCTGCTCTGCAGTGACTTACAATGGATAGTACAGTCATACACTCTTTTTAAATCATTACATACAAGTTGTGTCGTGAGGTGAGGTAACTTCAGTGAGGGAAACCTATACAGACACTTTAAGCATAATCAATTAGATTAAAGTAATAATTCAGTAATAACCTGTAGCACCTACAGCAGGGACTTGCAATTAATACTAACTATTGATGGATAATTTCTGAAATACATGCTTTTTAAAAGATTTCCATTGTGTTTGTGCTTTCCTGGGTGAAGTGAGACAGTAGAGTGGGGTTTAATGAGATCACCGTCGTATGTGGTGCGTGATCCATTTCTCGCAGAAGGTGCATACTTAAGAACAAAAAGCAATAAGTAGCTTTTTTTTTAAAATAAAGTTTTATCTCCACCAAGACTCTGAGATCCATCAGCAAAAAAGCCAGCAGAAAGAAACTGCAGTGGGCCCATCTGAAATGTAATCAAGAATTTAAACTTCCTGTAACAAATATAAAAGCCAAGGTTATAACAATGGTACAGCTTCGCATATATTCAGTGAAAATTAATAGGAAAACCTATATTCTTAACAATTTTGGTTTGTACTTCTGTTGATATATCTAACTCAATATATAAATATTTAGCTGATAATTAAGCCATCAGAAGTACTATAATGCATGATTACTTCCAAGCAGAGCTTCAAATTGAATACCTAATAACATTTTTGATTCTTTTTTCTTAACCTTTAAAGCAAAAAATGGAAAGGTTCTCTGTGGGCAGGCCATTTGAAGTCACTGCAGCTTCTAGTTCTGATCTTTGCAGAAATACTGCCACTTTACATGAAAGCCTGTTTCTCTTATCAGGAATGAACACTGAAAACCTTAAAACTCAGGATTTTTTTTCTCCTTTAAAACACTGAGTTTTTTTAAAAAAGGACTATCTTCTCAGACAGTTGCATCAGTTCCAGGTGCTGTCTTCTTCCAGGGCATGCAGAAAGCTCCTAATGAAATCTGCCTTAGGATTTAGTTCCTTAAATCTCTCCTTTAACATGTCTTAGAGTAAGCACAGCAGAATCTGAGACTCTTGACTGTAGAATGACTCAAAGTCTTTGAGACTTATTCTTGCTGCACCTTCTTTATTTCAGTTGCGTCACTGGTACCTGGCTCAGTGTCAGGAGATACATGTATAGTGTCCCCTTATTTACTGAGGTGCCCAAAAATTCCTGCAGCTTAAATACTGGTACAAAATTTTGAGCACAGAATGTTATGTACTCATTGGCTCTATGACAGCACCTAAAAGAAAGTCATGTGACCATGCTACAGACTTCCTGTGCCTTTGGGACAATCTTATGATGGTCTTTAATGAACAGCACTAGCTTCTCTGGTTAGTCCTCTCTATGTTGCATTTTGTTTTCTTGTATCTGTGTTCTTTTCCTGAAATTCAATCAGTCACATGAAATACATTGCATCTTTCATTCTGTAAACATGGGTTTTACCTCGGTCAGTATGCTTTCAAATTGGAAATGACTTGGGGTACCAATTCTTGCTATGGCTTTTTGAAAAGGAAATTGCATGCAAACCTCTTGAATTTGCATATATTACATGTGCCATTTCTTCTGCAGGTAAATGTCCCTGGAGTAAAGCACTCTTATGGGCCAGCATAGGCACCCAGACAGAACCGATAACAGGGGAGGCTGCAGTGCAGAGCTCAAAGTGTAGAGAGTGTCTTCACTGGTCCTGGGAGGGAAAGGTGCAAAATGGGAAGGGCTGCAATCGGTGCTTCCTGGTGGAGGTCCTCCTCCTGCAGGTGGCTGAGCTGTGGGATGCTGTCAATAGGCTGCAAGATGTCAGGGAAGCTGGGAGGAAGCAGGACTGCTTGCTCCAGGCCCAAATTGTGCAAGTGCCTCAAGTGTCCAAAGTAGCTCATAGAGGAAAGAAGGAGGCTGTTAACCCAGGAAGCTGGGAAATAGTAACAAAAACAACCAACAAAAAAAGGAGGAAGAGGACAATTAAAAACAAGGGGCTTCCTCCTAAATCTGTTGTCCCCAGCCAGAACCGCTTTGCAGTTCTGCCAAGGACTAATGAGGAAACACACACCATGAACAAGCAGCTGATGAACTGGTAAAGAAGATCACTACGGCCAGGAAAAAGCAGTGGGTCATAGTAGTAGGGGACTCTGAGAGGAACAGAGACACCCATCTGTCAGCCTGACCCAGTGTCAAGAAAGGTGTTTGCCTACCAGGGGCATGGATAAGGGATGTTGTTGAGAGGTCTAGTAAGTCCCACTGGCTATTACCCACTTCTAGAGACCCATGGGGGTGCTAGGGATATAGATAACAGTAGCCCAGAGAACATAAAGGACTACAAATCCCTGGGAGAGGTGATAAAGGGCTCTGGAGTTCAGGTAGTCTTCGTCAATTCTCCAGTGTAAAGGGGAGGACCTTAAAAAAGCTAGGAGGATTGGCCAGGTTAATAAATGGTTAGAACGGTGGCCATAGTCAGGGGTTTGGGTATCTAGAAAGTGGGACTCTATTTAGGAGGCCAGGTCCACTGAGGGCTGTTGGAGCTGGTCTGACAAAGAATGGAAAAGCAGTTTTGGTAGGAGGCTTGTCAGACTGGTCAAGGATGCTTTAAACTAGATGTGTTGGGAGAGGGGGGCATCATTCCATCCCAACACACCCAGTCAGTTGCCAGCACCTATAATAAATGCTCAGAGCAATGTAGAGGTATTCCATGTGCTCCAGCCAATGAGACGACTTCATTTGTATAGATGCCTCTATACAAACGCCTGTAGCACGGGGAACAATCAAGAGGAATTAGAGATGTGTGCACATCTACATGGGTATGATACGATAAGCATCACAGAAACATGGTGGGTTGGCTTCTATGACTGGAGTGTTGGAATGGAAGGTTACAGGCTCTTTAGAAAAGACAGGCCAGGCAGGCAGGGAGGGGGAGTTGCTGTTTATGTTAGGGATAGGCTGGAGAGTATGGAACTCTGTCTGGGGACAGGTAAGCAGTCAATAGAGAGTTTGTGGGTCAGGGTTAAAGGGAAAACAGCTATGGGGGACATTATTGTGAGGATCTGTTACAGACTGCCTGATAAAGAGGAATCTGTGGTTGAAGCACTCTACAGATAGGAACAGCCTCACACTCACAGGCTCTTGTCCTCAGGGATGACTTCAATCACCCTGAGATCTGTTGGATGGACAGTATAGACCAGCACAAGCAATCCACAAGGTGCGATTGTGTGGAACTTCCTTCTGCAAGTAATAGAGGAGCTGACAAGGAGACGTGCCATGCTTGATCTCATACTCACTAGCAGGGCAGAGGTGTTGGAAATGGCTCCAGGGCAGCCTTGGTTGCAGCAGTCATGAGATGGTCAAATTCAAGATCCTCAGGACAGTGAGAAGAGT
The DNA here is from genome assembly GCA_002631895.1 of Agapornis roseicollis. NCBI lineage: Eukaryota > Metazoa > Chordata > Aves > Psittaciformes > Psittacidae > Agapornis > Agapornis roseicollis. The sequence continues at coordinate 15,875 of NDXB01013008.1, read as the reverse complement.
GTGCAGCAAACTCACTGCCCTGGACTGCAAGAGAGCAGACTTTGGCCTCTTCAGGAAACTGCTTACTAAGGTTCCATGGTATGTTGCCCTAGAGGGCAGGGGGGGCAAGAATGCTGGTTGATATTCAAGGATCACCTGCTACAAGCTCAGAAGTGTTGCATCCTGGCTAGAAGGAAGTGCAGCAGGAGGGCCAGGAGACCTCCTTGGATGGATAAGGAGCTGCTGAGGAAAATTCAAAGGAAAAAAGAGGCTTATAAAAGGTGGAAAGCAAGGACAGGCGGCCTGGGAAGAATATAGGGATGTTGTCCAGGAAGCTAGGGACCAGGTGAGGAAAGCTAAGGTCCAGATAGAATTAAACTTAGCTAGGGATGTTAAAGATTACAGGAAGGGATTCTTTAGGTACATTGCAAATAAAAGACAGACCAGGGACAATGTAGGCCTTCTTCAGAAGCTATCAAGAGAAATGGCTACACAGGATTTGGAGAAGGCTGAGGTTCTAGATTACTTCTTTGCCTCGGTCTTCAATGGCAAAGGCTCTGACCACACCACCCAAGCCTTGGAAGGCAGATGCAGGGACTGGGAAAATAAAGACCTTGGGCCCACTGTAGGACAGGATTTGGTTCAAGACCATCTTAAGAACTTGAACGTGCACAAGTCCATGGGACCCGATGAAATCCATCCACGGGTCCCGATGGAGCTGGCAAAAGAAGTTGCTAAGCCACTGGCCATCAAATTTGAAAAATCATGGCAGTCAGGTGAAGATCACAATGACTGGAAAAAGAGAAATATTGCCCCATTTTCAAGAAGGGGAAAATGGATGACCCTGGGAATTACAGAGCAGTCAATCTCACCTCTGTGCCAAGAGCAGATACTCCCGGAAGACATGCTAACGCAAATGAAAAACAGCAAGGTGCTTGGTGACAGCCAGCATGGCTTTACTAGGGGGAAATCCTGCCTGACCAATTTGGTGGCCTTTTACAGAACTGATGGACAGTTGACGTCATCTGCCTGGACTTGTGCAAAGTGTTCGACACTGTCCCACACGACATCCTTGTCTCTGCATTGTAGAGACATCAATTTGATAGGTGGGCACTTGGTGGATAAAGAACTGGCTGGATGGCCACACGCAAAGAGTTGTGGTCAATGGCTCAGTGTCCATCTGGAGGACAGTGACGAGTGGTGTCCCTCAGGGATTGGGGCTGGGACCGGTCTTGTTCAACATCTTTGTGGCTGCCATGGGCAGTGGGATTGAGTGCGCCCTCAGCAAGTTTGCCGATCAAGCTGTGTNCCATGGGCAGTGGGATTGAGTGCGCCCTCAGCAAGTTTGTGATGACACCAAGCTGTGTGGTTGGGTGGATCCACTGGAGGGAAGGAATGCCATCCAGAGGGACCTGGACACGCTTGTGAGGTGGGCTGATGCCAACCTCATGAAGTTTAACCATGCCAAGTGCAAGGTCCTACAGCTGGGTCAGAGCAATCCCAGGCACAGCTACAGGTTGGGCAGAGAGATTGAGAGCAGCCCTGTGGAGAAGGACTTGGGGGTAGTGGTCAATGAGAACATGAACATGAGCCGGCTGCAGTGTGCACTTGCAGCCCAGAAAGCAACCGTATCCTGGGCTGCATCCAAAGGAGCGTGCCCAGCAGGTCCAAGGAGCTGATCCTGCCCCTCTGTTCTGCTCTCATGAGACCTCACCTGGAGCGTTGTGTGCAGTTCTGGTGTCCTCAACATCAAAAGGACATGGAGCTGTTGGAACAAGTCCAGAGGAGGGCCATGAGGATGATCAGGGGACTGGAGCATCTCCCATACGAAGACAGGCTGGGAAAGTTGGGGCTGTTCAGCCTGGAGAAGAGAAGGCTGTGTGGAGACCTCATAGCAGCCTTCCAGTATCTGAAGGGAGCCTATAGGGCTGCTGGGGAGGGACTCTTCATTAGGGACTGTATTGACAGGACAAGGGGTAATGGGTTCAAACTTCAACAGGAGAGGTTTAGATTGGATCTAAGGAAGAAATTCTTTCCTGTGAGGGTGGTGAGGCACTGGAATGGGTTGCCCAAGGAAGTTGTGAATGCTCTATCCCTGGCAGTGTTCATGGCCAGGTTGGACAGAGTGTTGGGTGATATGGTTTAGTGTGATGTGACCCTGCTTATGGCAGGGGGGTTGGAACTGGATGATCTTAAGGTCCTTTCCATCCCTAAGTACTCTATGATTCTATGATTCTATAATTATCAAAAGAAAAAAAGATTTATGGTTAGAAGCCAGTATTTATACTAAAGAAATATTTACAAGCTCTTTCCTTATGTCCATGAAGAGTTGCACAAAGTGTTAACAGGAAGCTAAATGAATCTAACTCTGTAAAATGCATCTCTTGAAGAACACACCTACAGTCTGTGGCTAAAGGGAAGATTAGCTGAATCCAATGGGGATGTAAATAACTTTGTAAGCTAAGTGACATGATTCCATCTGCCCAATTTGGGTGACTCCCAAGCTGAGGCAATCTTTTTCTTGGTTGTCTTTTACAAATAAAATATGGGCATTTTCAAGGACACAAGTGGCTGGAACAGTTTGTCTTTGCACAGGCTGCCTCAGAGCTGGCAAGTCCTGCAGCCCAAATGCCCCAAACTGCAGCCTGTAAGCCTTGGGTCAGTTCATGACTCAAGAGGGAAGCGTGCCATCTGCTGAAGTACAGAGTCCAGTTTTCCTCCCGGTTTTGATCTCTTACCCACATGCTGAAAGAGACTAATGGTCCTGGTAGGACTGAAAATTGAAAGGTCAACACAGAATGTGGCATGGCTACAGGAAACCGTAGGACAGTCAGCCTGCAAAAAATCTTTCTAATCCAGGGAGAAATGAACTGATTGGTTTTAGTATTACTCTGTTACTTCTTTTCAAGGCTGTTAATGTTGGAATGTGTTGATTTGTTTTGTTTCATCTATGCCTAGGAGAGTAGATTGGACCTTGAACAGGGCACATTCCAGTTTTAATAGGCAGCAAATAAAGGGAAAATAAAGCATCCATGCATAAAAATCACTGTATGTCAAGACTGTATTCAAGAGCACCTGGGAAACTTTGAAAGCTTGGTTACAGAGTGATGAGGTCTATTACGTGAAACACAAAGAGTATACAGTAAATTACCTTGTCAATTTTGCTTCCTCTCTGTGCCTCATCTCTGTTGCTTTTCCCTTTCTCTTACTTAAGCTGCCCAATATAACTTCACACTTAAGTCTCCAGAGAAAAAGTGAGAACATCCATCCTTTTCCCTTGGTGCTAAGATTAATATTGCAGTGTCAACATGTTGTCTACCTCCCCAAGCTGGTCCAGCTATTTCAGCAAGAAAGGAGGCTTGCCTTGAGTGTATTTTCTATGCTTTGAAAATGTAACTGACATAACCTAGTACAGTGAGAAGAGTTACTGCCATGGTTACAATTCCCACTGTGTTTGGCAGAGCTGCAAGGACAGTCCAGTCTCACAGAAATTGTAGTCTCTCCCCACAAAGACAACTAGTTTACCTTGTAGCCAAAACGCTGCTTGAAAACTCCAAAACACCTGCTATTTTCTTCCTCTTTTTTGCATAGCAGCCTCCCAAGGATGTAAAGAATCAGCATTACACGTCACTTAGATAAATTCGTAGTCTACATTTTTCCCAGCTTCTTTTTTCACCGACTTTCACTTCAGGAAAAAGCCTGACTTTACAACTATTCTTCATTGTTTATTATGACAATATTTTTTTGCCTGACTGCATAGGAAGCTTCACTGAAGGATATTTATAATCAGAGGAGATCATTCGTGGTAGTCCCAGAGTGAACTGCTTTGCTGTAAGCGCTGGGAGAAGGGGTACCGCAGCCCGCCTGTCAAACCTGGGTCTCCCCTGATGGCGGGCGGGGGCAGCTGCGGGAGCGGCGAGAGGCCTTGGCGGTGACTCGCTGTCGCCTCACAGCGGCGCTGCCGGCGCCATGTTGGCGCAGCACAACGGGAGTGGAAGCTTGGAGGAGGGTCAGTCAGCTGAGGTGAGGCAGATAATTATTCAGATAATATCTAGAAATACATCTGGAAGTGTTCTTTTCTCTCTATTTTCCCATACTTCAACAGTATTTGAAGTAATGTTATTGTCTGCTATTTTTTTTTTTTCATATAAATTTACTACTTTCTACTTATAATCTGAATAGAAAATTTTAGCTTTAAATATTTTAAAAGAGAAATTATGGGTTGTATTGAAGTTCTGGGATTTATTATAGAATAAACTCAATCCTAAAGAACACATGAAACATGGTATTAAGAAACTGTGCAGACCAGTCAGAATCTTTCCTTTACCGTCATAAACCAGTAAAAATCAGGTGAATAAATGGTTATATCAGCCTGTGGGATTCTTGGGGGACACAGAGCTTGGGAGCTTTAAGAGATAGAGATGATACTACAAAACATATGAAGTGTGATGTTGGTTCTTGTGGTTTATTTTGGACAACTCCAAATTCTTCTGAGTGGAGCTGGAGATGTATGCAACTGTCTGTTAGCAAATCAGCATGCTTTCTATTTTTCAGCACTGTAAGAGCTTTCAGTGTTGCTTGGCCAAATGTCAGTCAAGAGCCTTTTTGCTGCTTAGTAGTTTAAGAGGATAGGGAAATTTCATTCTAGTATCTTTAATGTTATAAGCAATAAGCAGCACTAGACTTCAATTCTAAATGAATACATTGTTGGCGCGGCTAAAAGAAATACCAGTCTCAATCTGGCAGCGAAATAGTGTGTTATATTCTGGCATGTTTTCAGAAAAATGGGTAGTGCATCCTTTCTTTCAATGTCTAATTACTGGCATCCCTGCTGCAGCATGTGGCCACTGAAGTGCCTAACCTGCTTCACTTGCAGTTGTTGATTATCCTTCATCTGGTACTGCATTGTGTCATCTGACTGTCATAACTTGTGAGCTGTGACCTGGAGTAGTCATTTAGGATACTGACCCTGTGACTTGTTTCCTCAAATCCTGCTTCTTCTCCCTCCACTGAGTTAGAGGCTACTAATGATATTCCCACTGACTGCTCATTCAAACAAACAAAAAAAACCCAAAACAAACAAACCAAACAAGCACCAAAAAAAAAAAAAAAACCCAACCACACCCAAAACCAAAACCCCCAAAAACAACAACCACACAAAAAACCACAACAAACAAAAATCCCACGACATGTCAGTACTGACAGCATTCTGCAGAGCACAAAATAGAAACACACTCAGCTGGCATTTGCTTTCTGTGACTGATATTAGAGCAAAAGGGAACCTTCAATTGAAGAACTGGCAGGCTGTCCTTCTACAGGATGTATTGGCCAGCTGCCATGTATAGTTCTAACCTTGCAGCATGGTTGTGTCACACCTCCTCCTTTCAACAGATTAAAATATCCAATGAGACTAAAATATACTATTATTTTGGTGCCTGCTTAACGCTCACTGCCTCAAACACTGTCCTTGCTTAAATATATTTTCTCTAAATGATTCTTTCTGCTTTTTGAAACATCGATATTTTTTATGACAGTACACAAAAAATGAGCTCATAGCATGTGCTACTGCAGGAGCTCCTAAGGAGGAATAAGATACCAGAGATGGTCAATTTGTCAGGTGTCACCCTGTGCAAGTAGAGATAACGTAGGTCATTAGCCCCTCAAGCACATTCTGGACTGCGCAGCTACCCTTGATCTATGAATTAGAGACCATCTGAACTTTGGGAGCACTTTCATGGTCTCAGGGGGTGGGGTGGGTTGGTTTGTTGGGGTTTTTGGGGTTCGTGGTTTGGTTTTTTGGGGGGTTTTTTTGTTTGTTTGGTTTTAGTTGTTTGTTTGCTTGTTGGGTTTTGGTGGTGGTGGTGGTGGTTTTTTTAATCTGAACTGGATGTTGTCTGCAGTGCTGGAGGGATCCAATATTATTTTGAGATTTTTTTTTCAGTTATTTTAATTCTTTTTTTTTCTCTTTTTAGGGAAATGGCTGAACAAAAGGGGATTGAAATGTGGGTAGAAATAGCTTGTGAAAAATAATAGTGTCTTGAGCCCTGGTTGGTTTGAGACATGCCATACGGGAGGTTTGTGTCACCAGACATGAAGCTAACAGTGAAGCAATAGTGTCTCTGCAGCTAATAGTTTGACTTTTCTTCCAGAGCTTCTCAAGGGCCTTGGTATGTGAAGATGTCACATGCTGTGAAATGATACTTCAACTTCTTCTGAAAGTATTTCTGTGTTAAATAATGAACTTATGGCTGGTTAGAGATTGAACAGATTTTCAAGTTGCATTATAAAATATTGGTAGGCTCATTTAGTTGCTTAGAGAGGTCATTTTGCTTTCTGTCATAGCTGATTTAAACAGTTCTTGGAATTCATAGGCATCTGATAGTATTCTTCAAGAATTTTGCATGAATTTCTTCAGTAGTTCACATTGCAAGGTACATAGCAGAGATTGGACAAGAAGTTTTTAGCAGATGTCAATAAGAGATATTTGTGTCATAGAATCATAGAATATGTAGGGTTTGAAAGATCATCTAGTTCCAACTCCCCTGCCATGGGCCAGGATGCCTCACCCTAGACCATGTCACTCAAGACTCCAGCCTACCTTTGAGCACTGCTTTGGGCAACCTTTTCAGTGCCTCATAACCCTCACAGTAAAGAACTTCTTCCTTATATCTAACCTGAACTTCCCCTGCTTCAGTTTGAACTAACACTGCAATCCTTGATGAAGAGTCCCTCTCCAGCTTTCTTGTAGGATCCCTTCAGATATTGGAAAGTCAATATTGGAAAGATGAGGTCTCCATACAGCCTTCTCTATGCTGAACAGCCTCAACTTTCTCAGCCTGTCTTCATACAGGAGGTGCTCCAGCCGCCTTAGGATTCTCATGGCCCTCCTCTGGACTTGCTCTGACAGCTCCATGTTCTTCTTAGGTTGAGGACACCAGAACTGCACAAAGTACTCCAAGTGGGGTCTCACAAGAGCAGAGAAGGGGCAGGATCACCTCCTTCAGCCTACTGGTCACACTTGTTTTGATGCAGCCTAGCATATGGTTGGCTTTCTGAACTGCAAGCACAGTCAGTGTCTGTCATGTTACTACTTTACTTAGATACTCTTAGTATTTGTTTTCACTATTTCCTTCTTAAATATAATTGGAATTTTACTCCATACATTTCTTGTAAGAAATCAAGGCTGCTATTTTAGATATTTAAAAGCTCTGCCTAACATGAGGGCAACAGGAAACAGTAAAAGATAGAAGCTATTAAATGTACTGGTGTTTTCCTAGTGCACCATGATTACATGAAGGTCTTTTTTGAGTGATGTGTTGATCAACTGTAGAAATATTTTTCAGTGGCTCTTGACACTTCTCACTTCTTCCATGTGGAGGAGTGATGGAGTGGCTGAAAACAGAGCTGCAGTTTAAAGTACAAATGGACAATGATTCAAAACCCTTGGGAAGGGAAAAAAAAAAAACGTAACGCAGCCTAAGTTAGGCATACCTGTCTATTTTTAAATATTGTGACTTGTTGCTCTGTATTTTTTGACATCCTTTCAATGAGAGGAATATGAGCAGATAATGATGCAGGAGCAAATAGGCTAAATGAATGTTAAACTGAGATGGCTCCAACACTAGAAAAAGTTCAAGTGAGTAGAAGAACAAAATCTAGTAATTTCTCACTGCCAGTAAATCACAAATATGCATTTCATGCCTGGTTAAGCCTAGCTGATTTTAGCTGAAGTTATATTCTCCATGTTTGTAAAAGCATGTATACTCTTTCTTTAAATCTGCTATGTTTAAGAGCAATCTGGGTATCTTCAAAGGCTGAGCTGGTTTCTGATGTCTGGAGCTCTGAGAAGTATATGCCTTTTGATTTGATGTATTGATTGGCTACAGAGGCCACACTTCAATTATAGTATGATAAATTGAGAATATTGATGTGAAGGACCATTTGTTGTCCATAATAAATCAGTTCTTGATTGATGCTGATGCACCTGTTGCATGTTAAGTTGTCAAAAGTACTTCAGAAAACACATGCACTCATGTATTTTCTGCTCATGCCTATACCAGTTTTTCCTGAGTTTTGTATATGGATAAAAACCAAAATCTGCTTTGGTTTTTTTTTTTGTTGTTTTTTTTTTTTGCCTTTTCTGCCTACACATTAAGTGTTATGAAATGGAGAGAACTGACCAGAAGGGAGCAAGCTTCTAACCTTGATGTTCATCATCTTGGCTGATGGCAGGCAGAAGCAGGTTGCTGTTGCATCTAGTGTGTATTTAAGGACTGCATAATTTGGAGATAGAAGGCATCTACCTCTTACCTCTGCAGTCACATGTTTAAATGATAAATTATCTGAAAAGTGTCACAACCAAATGTATTTGTTGGCACTAGTGTTGCATTAAAACAAGAGTTCATCAGTCAATCCACATGACCAAAGCAAATCTTACTCCAAATAGTTTCATCAAAGATACTTCCTGTAGCTATTGTTGTAGACATGCAGTTTCACTGTTAAGTACAAGATCAGATCTTCAAGCTCTCCAAAGCACAAGTAATGTTTAGCAAAATTAAATATGAATGTTACAGAATCTGTAGTTCTACCGGCTGCTGTCAGTTCTCTGGAACATGAATGATCCTGACTGAATAGGTAAGAAATTGCATTAAATTCTGAGTTGAGCATGATGTACTCAAGTACTTTGCCGGGTGGTGGACAAAATGCTTGGTACTGTAGTGAGTTGACATATACATAGGATTTACTGTTGTAGCTGGTTGCTTGAAAAGCTGCTCAGATAGGTTTGGGAGCTTCATTGTGCTGCTAGTGAAAATCCTTAAAACATAAACAAAATGTGTTGTTGGGGACAAGAAAAAAAAGGCAAACCACAAACAAAGAAACAAAACAACCAAAACCAACCCTGCAAGAGGAATTGTGTCTTTATTTAATTTAGTTTGAAGTCCTGGAAAAGGAGGATAATTTATGTATTTGCTTTCATTAGTTCTAACTCTAAATCACAGCATGCTCTTACTCCTTAGTAAATTTGGTGATAATATCCCATCCTCACACAGAACATGTTTTGTTTTGAAATATCAAGTATTAAGTATCTCTTAATCCAAAAGTAATTCATATAAATGCTAAAAAAATCCCCCTAAGTAGTTAACTTTGATTGAAATTTTAGAAAAAGTTAACATTAAACACAACTTTGATACTAAAATATTATTTTTTTCATATTTTAAGAATGTATTACCTGCCCCTTAATAATAATGTTTCTGGGTAAATACAAGATGTAGAATGAAAAAGACAGCAGTTTGGTTCATTTTCTTTCAGAGGAAAATGACCAGAAACTTGTGGTACAGGGCACTTACATCACAAGCCTGTCTTTTAAACACTGTAATTATTTACCTGCAAATTAGAGAATGTGTTACCATATAAAAGAGAATATGTTGGCTGAAAGATTAATTATAGAGAGCACAGATGTTTTTCAGAGCACTGTCCAGATGTTCTTGCCTTCTCAATGAACAAGCACGATGTTTTGAGGCTAGGCAAGGCATAACACAAAAAATCAAAATAAGTGATTGTAAACAGTTGCAGTGTTTCCAGAGAGAAAACACAACAGATGAAATTGCTGGTTTTTTAGTGATTGTATTATGTCATGATAGGGACAGGCCAAAATAATGTTATCTGGTTTTTGTTCTGGCACAGCAGATTTCTTTAGTGCTGATGTGGGGCACTGTGGTGTCTGAAATGTCGTGCCCTTGAATCCCTTCAGAATTGAGCAGAGGAAGGCAGTGCTCATCTGGAAGCTATTTTACCCTTGTGCTGGCTGACTTTCAACTGGGTAAATTCCCCAGGAAAGGAATATACAGTGATTTGTGCACTGGATATGTACATGAAGGGAAAGGTAGCTATGCTGTTTTCATCCCTACAAGCATGGATCAGTCTAGTCCAGAGAACTTTTGGTATCTTTAGTAGTGTCCAGTACTACTTCAGTGTTTTTATATTGAAACCTCCTCTGCCTAGATGGCTTATTTCATCTTTCAGCAGTATTTGCCCAAAGCACCTTTACCTTGGGATACCATTCATTGATTAGTTCCATTGGGCATGAGACAAATGCTGTGTCTGAGCCTAGCATGGATGGTGTCGTGGTTTAGACCCAACCAGGCAGCTCGTTCACTCACTCACTCAACCCCCCTTTCTTGCTTCCAGAGAGATGGGGGGAGAATCAAAAGAATGCAACTCCCATAGGTTGAGATAAGAACAGTTTAGTAACTAAGGTATAACACAAATCACTGCTGCTACCACCAATAATAATAATGATAAAGGAAAAGAATACAGCATCCCATCAACCACAACAGATAACTCACGACACCCCACCAACCGAGTGCTGACCGACCACCTCTTCCAACCACACTGAGAGCATTAGGCCTTCCAGATCACCCCCAGTTACCTTCTGGGCATGAAGTGCTATGGTATGGAATACTTCTTTGGTCAGTTTGGTCCTGTCAGTACAGTCCTGTCCCTCCTTCCTCCCGGCTTCCCCTCCTCCCCGGCAGAGCATGAGGCTCACAAAGTCCTTGATCAGGGCAAACATCGCTCAGCAACAACCAAAACCATTGGCCTTATCAGCCTTGTTCCCGGGTTAAGTCAAAACACAGCTACTAAAGAGAAGAAAAACTGACTGCAACTGCTGAACCCAGGACACATGGTTAAATTTTTTGTAATTTTTTTTTTTAATATATCTTCCCTCCACCCTTTACAACATGAAAGGCTCTTTTTTGTTGTTTATTTTTATTGTGGCTCTTTTGAGCATCTCCAGGGACTGCCAGATGGCCTGCTAACCTTGCTGTGTCCTCATTCAGTGTACTTGCTGAGCCAAAATCCACATCAGGTATCTCTTGGAATTCTGGCAGTGTATGTTTTGAATGTTTTGCTTTTATTGTACAACACAACCCAGAAGTGCTTCACAACATCCTAATGCAGCTGATGAAACTCCTCTGGGCTCTAAAACTCATTTTAGAAAATACAGTAAGATTACTGTTGTCAGTCTAATCAGTAAAATGTGCCCCAATATATTTACATTGCTTATTAACTCTAAAAGATGGGTATTACTTTCTTGTCTAATCTTACATTACGGGTTACCAGATTCATTCGAAAGAAGCATAGTAAATATAACCAGTTTGTCATCCTTCCTGTGCTTTTTCCTTTGTGATTTAGCGATGTTTACCTTAAACCTGCTGTTCAATGTCAGTTATTGTGGGTGGGTTTTTTAAAATAGGAGCTATTTGTACAGTCACGTTTAAGGTTTACTAATGTTTGCTGCGATTTCAAGCAGTCCAGCTGCAGCTGTTAAGCCCTGTGAGTGGTATTCACTTCATTTTCTAGTTCAGCAAATTAAATAAACACAGTCCTCTTGAAATCAGGAGGTTTACATGAAGCTGAAAGGCTTTGGGTTCAACTGTGATAGCACTTCAAAGTCTCTCGAATTCTTTCCCCCTTTCTTCCCCGCTCTATCCCCCCTCCCTCAAACTTTCACACTTCTGTAGCTGTAAAGAATGACTATATTTTTTTGACTCATCTTCTAAGAGATGATTTCTTTTACTATTAAGTGAGAAAAATTTGCTGGCATACATAGGGTAAGTGGATCATAACCCTTCACTCAGGCCTTTCATGGTTTAAGTATTCTGCTTGTATATTCCTGATACTTTCAGTGACACATTGCCTGCCACAGAATAGGTCAATTGTTCAGATGCATGATTTTAATTTTTGTGTCTGTCTTGTTTAAGCCCAGCCAGGCATCCTCTCTCTCACTCCCCCCCTTTCCTTCCTCCACTCCTAGAGAGATGGGGAAGAACATCTAAAGAATGTAACTCCCATGGGTTCAGATAAGTCCAGTAACACTAAACCACTACTGCTACCACCAATAATGATAATGATAAGGGAAATAACAAGGGAAAAGAATACAACCACTCACCACCCACTGACCGATACCCAGCCCAACAGAGCAGTGATCTTGCCCTTTTGGTTAACTGCCCCCAGTTCTGCATCCTGAGCATGATGTGCTGTGGTATCAAATACCTCTTTGGCTAGTTTGGATCAGGTGTCCTGTCTCTGCTTCCTCCCAGCTTCCCTTCCTCCCTTGCAGAGCATGAGACTCAGAAAGGTCAGACTAAACATTACCTAGCAACAGCTAAAAACATTGGTGTTATCAGCGCTGTTTCCAGGCTGAAAGTCAAAAACACAGCACTGCACCAGCTACTAAGAAGGAGAAAAATGACTGCTACTGCTGAACCCAGGACAGTGTCAAATGCTTTCTACAACTTTTATGTCCACTGTTACATATATTCACTATGAGTCATTTGTCTGTCAATGTTTTACTTGCATACAAAATATATTGATTTAAATTGAGCACAGATATTGTGGAGTTTCTTTGTTTCACATAAAATTCCAAATTGCAAATCTGAGCAAGACATATTCTTCTGTTACCATTGATGGAAAATTTACATTAAGACAGTGCTTGTAGTTCATCTCCTTAATGTTGAAGAAGTGAGACTCCTGCAAAAGCACTTATTGTTGCATGTGTTTTACTGCTGTTCTTTATCTGCTAAGGTCTTCTTAAATTCTGCTTCTATCATGAGGCCCATCTCTGATTTTTACGTCTGAACTTTTTTTTGCTTCATAAAGACTTGCTGTTTGTCAGACAGAGGTCTCCTGCTGCTGTAGTTCACTGGAAAGCTGTATGAGTATTCTGCCATTTTTATTACAGCAGCAAGCTAAATGTATTGCAGAATGAGGTTTCGCTAAAGATTGCTCGTTTCTCCAGTTCTTGTTCATTTTGCATGGCTTCTTCTTTTTAATTTTGCCTTTAACTTTGATCATATGTGGTCTGTAATAGTTTCTGTTTTAATGTAACAGAACTAGAACTATATAAACATATAATTAGCAGGAATTGAAAAGAGTGCAAAACTGAAGCAATATTTCAAACAAAGCTTGAGATCTGATGTTAATTCAAATGAAAGACGGAAAATCCCTCAAGCCCCATCCCACCATATTTACATGTGGTAACACTAGAGGTGGGGTGAGAAAGAAGTCTTGTGAAGAAATATGAAGTATCGTATAAATGTTATGTTAGAAACTTCTCTATGTGGCTCAGATGCTAGCGAGGAGCAATGAGCTTGGTGTAGACTTGCATAAGTTTTTGTGCAGGTCTTTTGGGGCTTTTTTTGTTTGTTTTGTTGTTTGGTTGTTTTTTTCTCTTTTGTTTATTTTGGTGTTTTCTCATTATTTAATTTTTATTTATTTATTTTGGTTTATTTATTTATTTAAACTTAGTAAGACCCTGAGTTTGGACCTGTTCCTTCCTAGTCTTGTGTTGTTTTATATAAGGCACTTTTGCAGCAGTATGCTAGCAGTCAGGTAACTTAATTTAACAGAGTTCTGGAAAGTATGATCTAAACTTGGAATAACCCAAACCTTCAGAGTTGTTACCAATCCAGGGGATTCCTTGTCTTGCTGAGGGAGAGGACAGATGGGGTCTGAGGGTGTGAAGGAGGGAAAGAGAGACTTGATACTGTTCAAACTATGTGGAACAGAGGATAGTATTGTATTGGCAGAGCTACTCTGAATGGGTCTTAAGAGACTCAAAAAAGAGCAACTACTAAAGAGTATAGGAATAGCAATAGTATAATAGAATTTATCTTTGTTTTGGGTTTTTTGTTTCTTGGGTTTTGTGGGTTATTTTTCCCTCCAAGTTCACCACAAATGTTGCAAAATCTGAGTTAGACTTTTAGAGTTCTGAATTTACTTCCTGAATATAAATAACAAGATGTAATAGTGTCACTAAGTTTGCAGAGTGACTTCTAGGCACTTTGCTCTGTGGAAAAAAACATAATGAGAAATGATGTCTTCAAACTGAACCCTGCCTAATCCAAACTGAAAAAATTGAATGTGCTTCCTTATTAACGAAGATGAGTACCAGTTGGAACCAAGTTGTTAAAAAGTCATGGAACTAATGATAGCAGTTTGGCTCATATTTAGGTTCTTGCTATGAGGAAGTTGGAATGATTATCCGTAGCAAGAGGAGCCTTAGGATGTCATTGCTTGCATAATGTGCTTGGGAGCCTAATGGATTTCATTTGCCCAGTTAATTTAATTAGAAAGGGACAACGGTGTTCTTGGATTTCTTGTCACATGTCTAATTCAACAGCTCAAGAGATAAAAGCAACTCAGGAACTGGAGGCAAAAACTTGTCCAGTAATAAGAAAACCTTGTTTCCTATGTTCATCTCCAGTTTTTGTCTGTCTGAAAGAAGTCATTATAGGAGCTGCCAAGAGGATGGAGAACAAGGTGTTCTATTCTTTCTGTTGAATAATAGAGAGACATGCAGCCATGTGTGAATTCAGATGGAAGAAGGAAAAAAAAAAAACTGTGGAGAAATAAAAATCCCTGTATTATTGGGGAAATGTGGGGTCATATTGCAGATCACAGCTAATATGTCATCATAATGGCCATGGTATGCTTAACACTTTGGAACCTGTTGTATTTCCCATTGGGATTAAATTAAATACATACATCATTCTAACAAACCTCTCTCAGCAGATTGTGAACCTTGGAAGTGGGCAAAGGAGTTAATAGCAATGTATTTCATATTGGTGTTCCTCTGTCTAGTGGGGAACTGAAGATTTTATTTTCCCCTAAAGAATTTATGGTTTCTACGCAACAGATGTTGGTCAGCTTGTGAATAGACATTGCTGAAGGTGGAGTGAAAAATTGCCTACAAATACAATAAACAGCCATTTCTATCTTGCTGTCTAAGAGACTGGCCTGAAAATCCATTTCAAAATAAGAGGGAAATAGAACTAGGGGCTGCTTGAATTGCAGCACCAAAACTCTAGCATCAAGAGTTGATCTCAAATACAAGAGGAGTCTAAGACACCAAACTGTGGTAGTTCATCAGCAAGACTTGTGCTTGAGGGAAACAGTGGTAGACCATTGCTGTCTTTAACACAGATAACTGAATATAGGAAGATAGTCATGAAAATACAGCCCTTCTTGTTTTTTTCAATTTGAAGTTAACTTTAAAATTATCTAACTTGAAGATCTTAGGTAATGGGTCCACAAAAAGGCCTTGTTTAAATAATCACAAGTTGAATCAATTATGACATAAAGAGGATTTCTGTGCCAAGTAATTCATTTCTGAGAAGACACCATCTAAGTAACAATGTATTCAAAGGTGATGACCATTTCTGTGCTCATAATCATTTGTGAGAAAAAGTCCTTTCCTAGTAATGCAAAGTGGGCTTGTGGGTGGGTTTTTTTGTGTCTCACTTTCAAGGAGGGTTTTAATTTCTCTTTCAGAAGCCTGTACTTGCTGTTTTGTGTCTGCATTATATTTAAGCAGGTTTGAGTTCACTTGCACAGGGTGTTTTGGGGGGGGCTTGGAAGGGGGAACTTTTTTGGTTTTTACATGCAAAAAAATCTTCTATTGAAGTTTCATTTAAAAGAATAAAAAAAAGAAAAAAGAAAAAAAAAGAAGAACAAAAGTAGCAATACAGGCTTCAGGTCTGCCGAATACTCAATGAGCCAATATAAACACATTGTAGACATCAGGATTGAAATTCATCTTTAAATGCTTTCATATATTGCTTGTACAAATTCATGTATGTAATTCCTAAGCTTTGTGTGCACAACTGTCATATGTTGTAGATGAATTGGGCGTATATGTGTATAAAGATTGCTATTTTAATGAAGAGATTCACATCTGTCCTGTTTAGAGGGGGCATGCACTGGAAGATTACCTTGTTTCTATTTGGAAAACACATTTATGAAGAGTTACATTTAAATAGTGTTAATAAGTGTCGTGGTTTAAACCCAACCAACCATGCAGCTCGTTCACTCACTCAACCCCCCTTTCTTGC